>PVJS01011894.1:0-44881 GCA_004027185.1 Glis glis
GATCATATGGTGGATCCATTCCCAGTTTTCTGAGGAATCTCCACACTGATCTCCATAGTGGTTGAACTAGTTTGCAATCCCACCAACAGTGTAGAAGAGTCCCAATTTCCCCACATCCTCGGGAGATGCAAATCAAAACTATTCTAAGATTTCATCTGACCCCAATTCGAATGGCAAGCATTAAGAAGTCAAACAACACTTTTAGAATTAATGCTCCTGGAAAGTGTCCTAAAGGGCCATGAAGTTGTCATTTTCCATTTGACTGGAGCATGGATTGAGGTCAGACACTGCTGGAAGATGGCGATGACAGCCAGGCATCTGCCAGGAAGTCACCCATCCATCACCCACGTCATTACCATCCTCCTATCACATTCATGCGAGCACCCATTCTCCTGAGACGATTAAGAAAAAATTCCCTTGTTTCCTTATGGAAAGTGGTCCTGGGAAGCACAATAATTCCTATTAGTGCTGATGAAAGAGAAGAAAAGGAAAACCAGTCTCATGAGGCAAGATGGTAGGGAGACTTGTGGTAGACCCACTCAAGAATCGTTACACTGGATGCTTAATGTGATTGTGGGGATATTTGTATTAACCTGGAATTATGTTACAGCCAAATGTCTTCATAATGGTTAATCAGAGCAAGGAGAACTCATTATGTGAGCTTTTCCTGTTATTCAAAACACGATCTAATTGTATTAATGATTTCTCGAATTTCCATATAATCACATTAACGTTAGTTTTTGCTTCTTGAATTAAAAAAAGCTGCTAAATGCTAAAATGCTCAAATATTATTGTTCTGAATCAATGGCATCTTGGTCCAATTAGTGAGCACCATTGTTGCAATATATTTATACTCACAGAGTACACCAGAGATAGCATAAGATGTACCCATGCACACGCAATGCATGGAAAGAGGGAGGAAAGGAGTTCCAGAATGGATCCATTCTTCTACATGAGAAAAATCTCATGGCTAGTCCTCTAATTTGCACCCCTTTGGCAGTTCTTGGCGCTAACGACACTGCAGAGAGAAGGGCAGCTTCTAGCCTTCCCCTACCCCTTTTAAACCCCTGTTACCAAGCAGGATTCTGTGTGGCCCTGTTTGAACACTGAGCCAGCTGGCTTTTGGTGTCCCTGCCATCTCTCTCAGGTCACCTCGTGCAGAGAGCAGTGCTCACTCCCCACTGCAGGTGATGTAACCTGTTTGGGAAGCAGATTTTAAATGAGAGATTCTGTGTTTTAATGGTCAGTTAGTAGCTGGCTACCAACTGTCTATGCTCTCTGCCTGGGGACAGGAATGCCAGCTTATTAAATATTGAGAAGTTGTTCATTACGATGAGGATCTATGACAACAGGCTATCTGCATATTGAGAAAACAGCAAGTTTACATTCTTTAGAACAGCTACTCCAGTTCTGGGGACGAGGAATGTTTGTCTGACTAAACATGCATAAAAATGCAAGCTCTGACTTAGAGATCTGCTTGGTCACATGTTTCCTTTCCCTCGTCTATTTTTTTAAGTGGAAAAATGAAAAAAAAAAACCCAAACTTGCTTATGGAAAGAGAATTAAAAATAAGCAAGCCTTGTGAAAAAATCCAGTTTTTCATAACTGGCTGTTTGGGAGAATATTTGCAATACTAACTCACATGCTGGTACATTATAAAAATGTGTTTAATTAGATTGCTTCAGATTCTGAGCAACCGAGAAACTTGGATGCTATAGAGTAGATAAATTGTAAGGGATTAACATGATAGACTGTTAGTTATCTTCTTGAAATCTTCTCAATAATTGGAAAGGGATAATTACCAAAGGCTCAGTCAACGCAAGCTGCAAATCAGGAACCCAGCAACATGTAGCCTGAATTGTCTTCAAAGACAGAATTTGGGAATGGAGGTGTGGCTCAGTGGCAGTGTGCGTGTGTGTGTGTGTGTGTGTGTGTGTGTGTGTGTGTGCATAGCCTGTGTGATTTTGTGGTTTGATCCTCAGCCTCAGCACAGAGAGAGAGAGAGAGAGAGAAGGAGGAGGAGGAGGAGGAGGAGAGGGGAAAAAGAGAAGATTGTACACAAGAATGAAGTTTCTAGTTGCTTACTAAATGCCAACATCTCATAAAGAATATCACATAGGGTTAGACCAGCAGTTAATACAGCCCCTTTTCTGACCATGGTAAAAATCTTAATTGCCCCAAAAAGAAGTCATTGGAAAATGTCTGAGATGTTGCTCAGATGTGCACAGCTCTCCTCCGGGATTGAGCATGGCTGCTTCACTAATGAGTCTCTGTAACTCTGGCTGACTCTACTTCCATTTTCAGACAGCAGTTCAGTGGTTTAGGGTGACAGAGGACCATCTGGTCATCTTGTTGACTCTCATCATGTGGCAATGGTGACCATACATATCTACTTCATGGCTGAGCGTGGTTTTTCTGGCCTGTACACGTGTTTGTAAATGAGAACAATGAGGCCGCTGATGACAGGGATAATTTCTGGAGCATTGTGAACTTAGCTCTTGCCTTCCCTCCTTCTGCCCTTGCCCCTGAGTTCTCTCTTCCTTTGACTACTGCATACTTAAGAGTCTTTTTCTTGCAAATATGTTGTGTGCAATGAATGGTCCTTCTTGGAACTGAATGGTGGAAATGTCTCTACAGTCTCACCCTTACATGTTTCCTTGCCTCTATGGGATGTTCTCTATCCTTTGATGCTTATTCAAATGACCATTGAGAGTGAAATTCTTCTTGGGATTTGCATTTCATATTTCTCAGTGGATACCCGGTGTGTTTTACATGCTTCCCCACCTATGACATGGGTCTCATTCCCCACCTGATAACTCTCAGTTTGTGACCCCATTTTACTACTTTCAAGAAGAGTTCATCTGCAAGGCGAGTGGCACATGTCTGTGATCCTAGTACTTGGGAGGCTGAGACAAGAGGATCACAGCTTCAAGACAGCCTCAGCAACTTAGCCAGACTCTCAGCAACCTAGTGAGATCCTGTTTCAAAATAAAAAGGGCTGGGGGTGTAGCTCAGAGGTAGAATGCCCCTGGGTTCAATTCCCAGTACTACCAAAAAAGTAAAAAGAAGAAGGAGGAGGAGGAGGAGAGGAGGAGGAGGAAGAGGAGGGGAGGAGAGAGGAAGGAGAAAGGAGAGGAAGAGGAGGAGGAGAAGGAGGAGGAGGAAGAAGAAAGACAGCTACAATTAAGAGATTGGGATGAGATTTGGCTATGATGATGTGGG
Source organism: Glis glis (assembly GCA_004027185.1). NCBI lineage: Eukaryota > Metazoa > Chordata > Mammalia > Rodentia > Gliridae > Glis > Glis glis. The sequence goes on from PVJS01011894.1 coordinate 3,223, forward strand.
TTTTCTCTTCACAGTTTATTAATTCTGGAAGCCTGGGCAAGCAAGTCACCTTTTCATGTTTCAGTTTTTCAGCTTTGCAATGGGGCAATAATAGTATTGGTCTTATGAGGTTGTTGTGAGGATTAAATAGAGTCACATGCTCAGTAGTATGTTTAACACACAGCCAATAAGCGCCTAGGCATTATTACTATCGTTAGGCATTCAGTATCATCCAATACTAACGGGTCCCAACACTGGATCAACACTGAAGACAAACAGTAAAACACAAACATTATCTTGGAACACTGCTCAGACTCTAGTGGCAGAAGTAGCTAACAACGGAAGCGTGTGCTTTGTAATGGCACGTTCATTGATTCTTACTCAGTTATTAGTACAGTTCTGCGAGAGAATGACACCATTTTCAGATGAGGAACCTGGAGCCCAAGGACGTGAACTTCAGAGCCCGTGAGTCACAAGGCAGAGACAGGACCCTTCTGCCACTTGCTTGCGGATCTCACCTCTTGCTCTGTCCACCAGGCTGACCTGTCTCCTGGCAGCACGTTCCTGTGTCGTTGTTGCTCTTTAACTTTCCAGGTATCATAGCCTCGGTTGATTCCATAAGAGACCGTGCGTGGTGCTGTGGAAAGAGCACTGGGCAAAAGGTCCAGGGTACTGTGGTCACATTCCAGTTCTCCATTTAATGCTAGAAGTATTTGCCTTGTGTCCCCACCTTCCTGGACCTTAGTTCCTCTGTTTAATAAAGTCCATGATGAGTTTCCAGAAGTTGGGTTCAGGGGCAGCGCTTCAGCCTCCATCAGAGCTTCTGCTTTTATATATGCAGATATATTAGTTTTTCATGAAAAATTATGGTTGCAAGAAAAAGGATCCTGCTACTACAACAAAATTTGTAAACCCCCTTGAAAAAATGAGTGTGTGTGTGTGTGTGTGTGTGTGTGTGTGTGTGTGTGTGTTAGTTACTGGGAATTACACCTAGGGCATTCTACCTCCTAGCTATACCCCCAGCCCTTTTTATTTTCCATTTTAAAACAGGGTCTTGCTAAGTTGCTAAGGCTGGCCTAGAACCTGCGATCCTCCTGTCTTAGCCTCCTTGGTACTGGGATTACAGGCGTGTGCCAACATGCCTGGCTGGAAAAATGATTTCTAAGATCCCAGTCTAATATTTCATGATTTCAGTTGCTGAGACAGTGAGAAACCCCAGAAAGAGGAAATCTCGTTCAATATATTCTCACCATCTCCACCTCGAAAGAAATGCTCAAAAGCAAAGGGTAAATGATTTTTAAGAGTTACATGGGTTAGTAATTAGATGTCTTAAGATTTTGTTCTGTCCATGTAAGTGGAAAATCGGTAGCTGTGTTAAGCAGTGTGTTATGTAGTGGAATGATTTCAGCTTTGGAGGATGGAAGATCAAACTCTGGCACCAGTTTGTGCTGGATGTAACCTTCCCGTGTGATTTTATTGCTCTCAGCTTTGCTATCCCCTGCTCAGCCTGCCGCACAGGAGTGTTTAGAAATAATTGAAGTAGCCAGGCGTGGTGGTGCAGGCATGTAATCCCAGTACTTGGGAGGCTGAAACAGGAGGATCACAGGTTCAAGACCAGCCTCAGCAATTTAGTAAGACTCTCAGCAACCCAGTGAGACCCTGTTTCAAAACAAAAAATAAAAAGAGCTTGGGGTATAGCTCAGAGATAGAACAACCCCAGGTTCAGTTCCCAGTACCCCCACCCCACTCCACACACACACTTAACGTTAGAAATTACTGAAGCGAAAGTGCTTGGGAACCCAGTACTACCAAAAAGAAGTGGCAGTTACAAAAATGTTAATACTCATTTTATGATTGTTTTTAACATATAACATTCCAATGAATACTCCTGGGGCTTCCAAATGACTCTACAGACACATCCCTCCAACCTGCTGTTGTGGCAGGGCTGTCTCAGAATTTGTTCCAACAGGCAGGTCTCTAGTTAACAAAGAGAAGAAGGCTTGTGTGTATGCGTGTGCACACATGCTTAAGTGTGTGTGTGTGTGTGTGTGTGTGTGTGTGTATGTGTGTGTGTGCGTTGTTATTGTCATTGCTGTCCAGGCTGACAAATGGGTTTAGGTCCAGACTTCCCCCTACATTATTAATGAAAAATTTCATATCACCTGAGGCTAACCTCGTGCCTTTCACATGTCTTTGGCGACTAACAATCTTGCTGCCATCTGAAGAGAAGTCTGCCAAGCAAAGAATCTCCTCTTGCCCTTTCCCTTAAGAAACACTTGAACGTGTCGTACTAGCACACGACCGCGTCAAATTAGGCTTGAATAAAATACTGTAATAAATAAGTAAGCGTCTCCCTCCACAGATTGCCACTTGTTTAGGGATTAAAGTATCGATTTTTGAATGTTGCTGAGATTTCGACGTGGGTTAATTAAACATTTACATATATGTGCCGAACAATATATTGCATGGTACAATAATGTGCACTTTAATCAGAAACCATGGGTGTTTGTGTTTGCTTTTTCCATGTTAATTGGCACCATGCTGGCTCCAGCTTAGGTATTTGGCTAGATGGAAGAAAATAGACATGGTGTTTTAAATATTTTAATTAGGACCAGCAGTTCTCAGCTCCCTCATTTCTCATTGGATTGTTTTTCATGCATGAATAAATTAGCTCGCACAGAAGTACTCTGTAGAAAGTGGGTGCCCTCTGGCCATAAAAAGAGTCCTGTTCATTAATACTTTAATGAAATTAGCTGTGAGCAAAATATTATTCCTTTTAACTGTGTTCTAATTTCTTAATTTTAATTAGGCACATAATTGTAGGGTGCTGAAATTATCTTCATGTTCAGCAACGAAAGTTCCATCATGAGGAGCCTGTGGCTGAGACACCACACAGTCCCAACACGTTCCGGCAGGACATTTGTAGGCCAACTTTTTTTCTACTTTACCAAAGACTCCCTCCATCCCTCCATGCCCGACCATGATACGGCATTTCAAGGCTCCTGCCCTTGACTCCAGTCTTGGTAATGAAGCTATTGGGTTTTGGATCAGTCTAGAAACGAAGCAATGTGGTCTACAATGAATATGGTCTGCTGATATTTTTTTTTTACCTTCCAATTTTGTCTCTTTATGTCTCTACCTAAAGATCTGCCCACAAGGTTTTATTTTAGAATCCTCTGTAAGTGCCTTAGTATCGTACGGTGTGGGGGATTATCTTTCCCCCTCTGAGTCACCAGTGCGCTGCATGTAGTTCCTATTTTATACAAATGTAGTTGTTGAATGTATGAAACTTACAGGATCTTTTGATTTCATAATGCTGATTAGCTCCTGATTAAAATTGTGGCATTTTATAATGTTTTAGGCAAATAAAAGAATCCACAGATAAGTACCCAAATGGAACTTTTGAGTTTGATAGAATAGTAATTCAAATTTGCTGAGTTCTCATTTTAGGAGAAATAGTGTGGGCTCTAGATGAAAATTTAAGCGAGTAACTATAAGCCAATATGCATTCCTTCATTGTATTCCCCAACATCCAAAACAAGATTTATCATGACATATATTGAGTATATATGATCCACTAACTCCTAGAAATTCATCTGATCATTGTTTTTAGCATTCTAGCCTCCTCACCCCTACACAACATTGTATACATGGACTGATGGCTTTTCAGTGAATTGAGAAACTGACTCACTTATTTAAACATATTATAAGTAGTAAGTAAATATAGGCAAATATTTTCTGGGCCCATCAAAAAGTTACATATTTTATCATATGATGATAATAATATTAGCACCTCCCTTATAGGCTTATGAGGAATATTAAATGAGATAACATAGAGAGAAGGGTCCCTGGCAAAAATCGAGCATTTGATAAGTATCCGATAATATTGACCTTTTCATTAGCAACACTTGTATAAATATAGTCATTTTGTGAATTATATAACATTTTATGTTATTTTATAATGTGCAAAGCTCTACTGCCTATGATGTCTCTTAATTTAACTGCATCTATTTCATAAAAATAGAATATAAGATTTCTAAGGTTAAAATGAGGCAAATGTTATCTCACCCCTTTTCATAAAAAATAATTCCATCAAAGAGACCACATCTCAGATTTAGCTTGATGCTCACCCACACCAGTTTTCAGGGATTCCAGTATTGAGTATGAAAATACACTGAACACAAAGGACAGACCAATACTTACAGCCTGGGCCCCTCTTTCCATCCTAAGTAAACAGAATCGCAAGGTTGTGACACATTCTTCCCATCCGTGTTTCACCTCTTACTGCATATAAATCATAAGTAAATAATATCTAGTGATTAGGGCAGATCCTAGTTTTTCACAACAGAAACTTACAAAGTTTTAACAGCCTTTTAAAGTGAATATTTATTTATACTGAGAAAAGAAATGATTATAAATTATAAATTTTAAAAACCCATGACTATCAGAAGAATTTAGAAAATTAATAACATTTTTGTTAACTATGGAACACACTTATGTTACACATTTTCTCTACTTTTTGTTGCATACCTTTTATATAAAATGATTTAATAATTCTACATATGATTTTCTAAATTAACTTTTTCTAAATAGATATAATTTCCTGAGCTTTTAGAGAAATAGTATTATCTGAGTAATAATCTAAATATAATTTTTCCTTTACTGTAGTTAACCAAAAATATTTTATGTTGATTGTGAAATTCATAAAGCATGAAACTTTGTCCATATTATTTTTGTAATACTGCTATAGGGTTTTGCCCTACGCACATAGGAATTATGATAAATTCTCATTTGTAAGGTTTCCCCCAAATAAATCAATGTGTTCATAATTTCTATATCGAGGTATGAGTTTATTCATGACCAGAGAAAGTTGTGTTTTGATTAAACATCCATGAAAATGAGTCTTCCATGGACAATTTTGCATGTCTGACAATTGGAAGAAGGTTTCAAAGACCAACTTCCCTTCCACACCTTCCCAGCTCTTATTTCTTTTCAACTACCCCACAGGTCTAGTACCTGCTGCTGCAGAATGCATCTGTGTCCTGATCTGACCTTGGGCAGTACACCTTTGAGCCCGATACCACACCCGTAGGTCACATGGTGAGCAGTGGTGTTCCTGGGAGCAACTCCTGCATTGGAAGGGTAGAGAAGCACATGGACACTTCTCCCCAAACCTAAACTGTGTCCCCAACCAAACTTCTAAATCAAATAAAAAAAAAAAAACGTTGATGGCCATTCCAGTGCTACCTGATATGAAGGGAAGGGAAGGGAAGGGAGACATGAATTGGTGTGGGGAAAGACAGTTGACTTAAAAAAGTGCAGTTAAAACTTTTTTTTTTCTTGTGGTACTGGGGATTGAACTTAGGGGCATTCTACCTCTAAGCTACACCCCCACCCTTTTTATTTTTGTTTGAAACAGGCTCTTTCTGGGTTGCTGAGTGTCTCACTAAATTGCTGAGGTTGATCTTGAACCTGTGATCTTCTGGCTCAACCTCTCAAGTACTGAGATCACAGGCATGAGTCACCACCCCCAGATATATATTTTTTTACTTATACAAATTTTACAAAACATATGACCATATGAACAGGTTGACAGAGCCTTTCCTAGAATTTAGAAAGGGCCCAAACTAGCGAGGGGGCCCCAAAGTTTGTTTCATCAGCATTGGAATAATTCTGCTTCTGCTAGGATTATTATATATATATATATATATATATATATATATATGGACAAATTCTAGATCAATGTTACAGTACTGTTCTTATCTTTCTGTAACATTCTTTTATCACCCAACATTGAGGTTTTCAGATTTATCGTTGATGCATGTAGATCTCATTTGCTTGTTTTAACATCTCCACACTATTCCATTTAATAAAGATGCCACATTTTATTTTCATTTTTATCTTATGGCATTCAGATTATTTCCAATTTTTTTACCACTATAAATACTAAGTAAATACCCTACTGTCTAACTCCTTATTCACATGCACAGAGAGACTTCTAAAGACGCAGCTATCATAATGAGTAGGCATGAACTCTTGCAGATTGCTGGGGTTTATTCTTTAGCTGCGCCATTAACTAGTTGAAAAAAATCACTTAGCCTCTCAGTGCCATGAGCACCTTCTTCATGGAGTTGTAAGAATTAAATGAATTCATATGTAAAACATTTAGAGCAAGTTCTGTCATATAATAAGCCTGTATGAGAGTTTGTATTTTTCTTATTTATATAGAAGAGTAGCTTTGTTGGTTTGTAAAATATGAATATATTTGACTTTATTAAATGTTGCCAAAGTGCTCTTCATAATTATCCATTTTTATGCTCCTACTCATGATGCATGAGAGTTCCTGTTCTCTTGCCTCATCTTCTATGTTTAGTATTGCTAGGCTTTTAGTTTTTTGACATCCGATGTCATGAATTGGTATCTCATTGTTGTTTTAATTTGCATTTCTCTGACATTGCTGAGGTTGAACGTCTTTTCTTATGTTTCTGGCTTTTCGCAATGGGCCATGAGTCATTGTATATAACGTTGTAAAAAGTTCTTGGGGCACAAATCCTGAAGCACAACATATAATTTCCTATTATGAGACTGCTCATCTTTTTGTTTTTGCATATTTGCTAGAGTCATCTGTAAACAAAGCATATTGTCTTTAACTTAGCTTTAACAGTTTTTTTTTTTTTTGCCTTTAGGATTTTGAACAGGACTCATAGATCATCCAGTAGTATATAGGAATAGAAATCTCCAGTTTTTGTAGTGTCTGGTAGTCCTGGACCTGTAAAACCTCAAGAGTGATGGGTTTAACTATAGCATTTTATAATGAGTTAGTTTGATGGAGGTTTTGGGCATCAGTGTCATCTTATTTCTTTTGAGTCCAAAAGTATAAGTACCATTATAAATTATAGTGTAAATTATGTGAGGGTCTTGAAAATGGCATCAGTACAGTTCCTTTTTTACTACCCCTGAAATAGCACATTTGCCTCTGGTTATACTGTTCTGCTGGGTGTTTAAGACCAAGCAGGTAGCCTTATGTTTGGCAAACACAAGTTGTTATAACATTATTTTGTCATTAAGGTCAGTCAAGATTCCTCAGGGTTACTTTTAGGGACTTGGTGAGGCTTTTCCTCTACCAGTTGTGCCATCTTCCAGGACAAGTCATGGTCTTGCTGACCATTTAGCTTCCCCTGAAGCATAGGGGACAATTCCCTCTCCGATGACCCTCCTTTTTGAAGAATATCTGCTGGCGGCTCCCAGTCTCTGGGGCCTTTGTGATCCCCCGATCATATGACTTACCAGAGTTTCAGGTTCCCTAGCAGTTTCCCTAAATTCCCTGGGTTCTCTTTGACGTTGGAAGGTAGGGGCCAACATATTGGTTGTACTGTCTTAGCTCTTTTATTTCCTGATTGTTCTCCAAATCTCAGTTGTTGAACACCCAGAAGGTTAGTTTCACCAATCCTTCTTAAGCTGTTTTGCAGGTGATGGCTATCATTTCAAAACACTGGGTGTTGCACTTCTTTTTAACTTTAACAGACAATAGTTACACAGTTTTATAAGAAAAACACAAAACAGAATTATCAGGAACAAGACAAATCACATTTGTATTTTTGAATTAAAAAGATGGTCAGAAGCCAGGCACAGTGGCACATGCTTGTAAACCCAGTACTTGGGAGGCCGAGACAGGAGGATCAAGGTTTGCAACCAGCCTCAGCTACTTAGTGAGGCCTTCTGCAACTTAGTGAGACCCTGTTTCAAAATAAAAATTAAAACATAGGGCTTGAGGGTATATCCTGGAGGTAGAATGCCCCTGGGTTCAATCCCTCGTACCAAAAAAAAAAAAAAAGATGGTCAGAATACAATTAGGAATACACAAATATAGTAATCGAGATACCAGAGGGACTTTAGATAATGGAGGAGAAACTTCAGTGGAGCCATGGAGGTGGTCTAAGGGGAGGGGATAGGGGAGAGGTAGGATCAATGAAAGAATAACTTCTATTGACATTATGTACATATGTGAGAATACCAATGTCAATCTCAATACCCTGTATGGGGGAGGGGGGAATGGGGAGGGGGCGGGGAAAGCCACCAAGTGCTGTGTGCATGTATGGCCTCATCACTATGAGCTACATTATGATGTGAGACTATACTACATCAATAAAAGTATAAAAAAAAATAAAAAGAAACCAAGCTGGGCCGACCAGAGGAGAACCAAAGAGCCACATTGAACACACACAGTCGTGAAAAGTAATAAATCGTTGTAGTTTTTTAGAGGTGTTTGATAACATATTTTCTTGATTTTTCTATTATTTGATTGCTCTGCCATTGTACGGCATTGTATATATATGCAATATATTTACTTATGTATACTAAGTAAAATGTAATCTGACTAGAATCATCTAAATTTGAGTTAGAAAATGTTTATCAGATCTATTAACTTACATGAAATAAAATTCACTGCCTTTTTATAGTGGTAAAATACATGCAACATGCAATTTACTATTTTAGCCACTTTTCAGTGTACAGTTCAGTGGCATTAAATGAATTCACACTGTTGCACGACCACCACCACCTTCCATCTCCTGGACATTTCCATCAGCCCAGGCTGAGACTCCGTCCTGATGAAACATGGCTCCTTGTACCTCCCTCCTCCTGTTGTAGTTTTAAGCTGCTGAATTTGGGATCCTCTCATTGTTTACTTTGAGGTTACAGTTTTCTAGGCAAAACTAGGAAGACAGTAAAAAGATCAGTGCTCAGCCAGGCACGGTGGTACATGACTATAATACCAGTGCTTGGGAGGCTGAGACAGGAGTATGGTGCGTTTGAGGCCAGCCTCAGCAACTTAGCAAGACTCTGTTTCAAAATAAAAAATAAGAAGGGCCGGGGGTATAGCTTGGTGATAGAGCACTCCTGGATTCAATCCCCAGTAATGCTAAAAATAAAAATGAGAGAGAGAGAGAGAGAGAGAGAGAGAGAGAGAGAGAGAGAGAAGCAAAGCTCGGTGCTCACCAGGGAAGGGATGAATAGGCAGAAGCACAGAGGATTTTTAGGGCAGTGAAAATACTCTGTCTGATACTGTGATCATGGCTGTATGTTGTACATTTGCCCCAGTCCATAGAATGTCCAGCACTGGGCATGAGCTCTAACATGAATGGTGAGTCCTGGGTGATAATGACATGTCATGCAAGCCCACCAATTGTAACAGATGTACCTGGGGATCTGGTGGGGGTACTGATAACATGGGAGACTGTGTATGTGAGGGAAGGGGCAGGAGAAATCTTGATACTTTCCTCTCAAATTTTCTGTGAACCTAAAACTGCTTTAAAAAGATAAATCTTAAAAAAACAAAGTAAAAAATCTTATTACATGATAAATAGCAATAAGTATTAAAAGTTATGTATACCTATTTAATAAAACAGACCAAAAAATTTAAATGAAGGGAACATGAGAGTAGGGAAGGCAAGTCAAGAGAAGGCTGGGTTGACCACAAACAGGCAGGCTGAGATGTTAATACACTTGGTGAACGTGGCCTCAAACTCGTTGAGTTTCTTCTCCACCAACACAAGGGCACCGTAACTGGTGATTGTCTCACAAAGTTGCTGGAACTAAATTAAGTCACTTGCACAAGAGAAGTAAGACTTTGACCCTAACACCAAAGGTTCTGGTCTCTCAGGGGGACTTCCTAAGAGAAGTTTCTCTATGCACATATAGACATTCTGGAGGGCGGTCTCCCCAGGGCCCAAACAGGACAGGGGAGGGTGTGGGCAAGCCAACCCACCTGCCATCGCAACAATTCTCTGGCCGTGCTGCCGCCCTCCTGCCTCTCTCTCCTGGACTTCGGCACCTGCCAAGGAACTTGTCTCCCCCCATGCAACCTAACCTCCCCCCAATTCCTTCTTCACGTGGTAGCCAGTGGTCTTAAAGACTACGCATCAGATTGTGCGGTCCCTGGTCTTCCTACCTCTGTTCTTTGACCTCCTTTGATACATTTCAACACTTAACATGATGAATGATCTGAAAATCCAATTAGATCATGTCACTCTCCATACCTCTCAGTGACTTCGTCTAATGACCAAGAATGAAATCTTGAGAATGGCCCTTGGTGACTGGGCCCTGGACCCCTCGCAGCTAAGTTTCTGCCTCTTCCCTTTACCCTCCTTTATGTTTGCCACACCCTGTGCCCTCATCCCTCATATCTAGTCATCTTTCTTTTATTAATAATTCAGCTAAAAACCCAGGCAAAGTCTGTTACCCCTTTATAATTCCCTGCAGGAGCTTAAACTTTTCCTTCCTAGCACTCACTACAGTTTGCCGCTTCTATTTATTTGAGTAATTGTTTCACACTGTGTTGGTCTCTCCTCCCTAGACAGGTTTCATGAAGGTGGGGGGTCTTTGTTCACTATTTTGTGGACACAGTACTTGAGCCCATGATAGGAGTTCAATAAACACTATTGGGTGAATGAATGAATGTCTCAACAATTTCATTAGAGGGTCCTTTATCCACTCTTCACACCCTTCTAGCTTTAATCACTAGTTTGGAAGGAAGATCAAGAAGAAAATTGGAAGCTTACTCTTTCCTTGGTCTGGAGTATCCTTCTGAATAAAGGATGGGGCTTGTGGGTTGCTGGGCAACAAAGGACATTCCAGAATAACACAGCTGGCCACATCCCCCAGTCAAGATTTTATATTTTGCGTTCAACAGTCCTCTGTTTTCTGTCAGTAGCTCCAGCTGCTTTGGGGAGAGGAACAGCTTCCCTTTGCTCAGTCTCCTTCTTGGAGCAATTGTTCTAACCTTTGAAGAGAGAGAAGTGCAAGCTCTAAAATTCCACATAAGTCACTTCCAGGTTCTTGGAAAACCTGGAACAGGGAAAAGGGAACATGGAGCAGTTGGGTGGAATTGTATGAGAATGGATGAAGAAGTTCAAAAAGTGTGTTTAAGAAAATTCATCGGAGCCAGTGGCGCACACCTATAACCCCAGTACTTAGAAGGCTGAGACAGGAAGATCACAGGTTCAAGGACAGTCTCAGCAACTTAGACCCTCAGTAACATAGAGAGACCCTGTTTTAGAATAAAAAAATAAAGAGGGCTGGGAATGTGGCTCGGAGGTAGAATGCCCCTGGGTTCATTTTTCAATATGAAAGGAGAGAGAGAAGAAAAAGAGAGAAAAGAAGGAGGAGGGGGAGGGGGAAGAAGAAGGAGGAGGAGGAGGAGGAGGAGGAAGAGGAAGAGGAGGAGGAGAAGGAGGAAGAGGAGGAGGAGGAGGAGGAGGAGGAGGATGGGGAGGAGGAGGAGGAGGAAGAGAAGGAGGAGGAAGAGGAGGAAGAGGAGGGAGAGGAGGAGGAGGAGGAGGAGGAGGAGGAGGAGGAGGAGGAGAAGGGAAAAGTTATCAGGGCCAGGCATGGTGGTGCAGCCTATAATCCCAGGTACTCTAGAGGCTGAGGCAGGAAGATTGCTAGTTCCAGGCCAACCTGGGCAACTTAGCAAGACCCTGTCTTAAAATAAAAATGAAAAGTTCTGGGGATTGTAGCTCAGTGACAGAACACTTGCCTGCCATGTGCAAGGCCCTGGGTTCAATCCCTAGCACTGAAAAAAAAAGTATCATTTTGTTAAATAAAAGACAATGTCCTTCAGAATATTTACTTATTTAATTTTGAGTCTGGGGTTTTCATTTGGTGATGATCCACCTTTTACTTCTCCTTACTATGACCAGAGAAATGTTTATATCTAGGACCAAATTCCACTTGAAACCTTCAAATTTGTCTCTGAACATTAGATGACAAGATGGTGCATGGTATTTGTAAGAAGTTCCCATGGGAGCATAACTGTTCCATTGTAATTAGTGATCCTTGTGAGCCTGGTCAAAAGCTTTTCTTTCTTTCTTTTTTTTTCTTTAACCCAATAGCCTTCTCATGGATTGGAATGGTCTTCAAGCTTATAGTTTAGAATTCTTGGTTCATTCTTTACTTGAAAAATAGCTATTTGATTTACTAGTTTGACCATTTCTGCTCACCAAAATCACCTCAAACCCATGGATCTGTTCTTATGGTATCTTTAAGAGAGAGTCTTCTAAAATTTGAAATGAATCTTTCATTGTATATATGCCACGTAAGGACATTTTATGTTGTGTACCTGGCATAAACATATTAGAATACATATCATCACAGAAGACATACTTTATTCCTAACCCTTTGTTAATTTCTTTAAATGGGAGAAAAGATGCAACTGTTGGGGATCGGGAAGAAATGGAGGAGAAAGTGGAGTAAAGATGCATTTAAGTTACTAGAGAAGAGGTATTAGAGCAATTATGCTAGTTTGGGGAAGGAAGTCTTAAATCCTGAGGTCTGGAACAGGGAATCTCATTTATTCAATAAACAATTATTGATATTGATATTCTAAGAGGTATTTAGAAGTGAAAAATAATAGTGCCTATCTCATGAAATTTGCATTTTAATAAGAGAAATGAGCATTAAATATTCATACATATGCTCCTTTAAATTATGATAGAAAAAAAGGCCATAGAAGATTCTATTAGGAAGGCCTGATTTAGAAGAGGGAAGAAGCTAGGGGAGATTTTTCTATTAAAGCAACTTTTAGGCTGAGACCTGAAAGGTGGCTCAGAGTTAGCTGATTTCAGAGCACTTTAGGCAGAGGAGACATGCAAAGGCCCTGAGGTACAAAAGAACATAGTACAGTTAAGCAATTGAAAGAAGGCCAGCAGGGCTAGTGGAGGGAGCAAGGGTGAGGGAGTGGGTGAGGACAGGTCATGTGGGTGTGGGGTTGGCATTTCTCCTCCGTGCCATGGGAGGGCACCCAAGAGTTCAAGTAAGGAGCGACATGGTCGAGATCACTCTGGCTCAAGTATGGGGATGGATGAGGACGAAGACAAGAGAGATGTTGGGCACTGCTAAAAGTAACCACCACGTGCAATAACAAAAGGCTCCTTGTCTAAATCTTCTCTATATACCCACTGCTGGTGTCTAAAACCTACTTCCTTTGTGTTGAAATATTAAGAGCTTCCTAATATGTTATGAGGGAGGGAGTAAACCACGATTATGCATCATACTATGAAGAAATTGGTCCTTGTTTAAGGTGCTGATGGCCGAGGAGATGGGTAGGTAGAACCACTTTAGAAAAGATCTATTGTGACTTTCTTTATAAATGATCTGAAGCAAATATAATAAAATAATTGTCGAATATGTGGTTTGGTGCATTAATAACTTCTTTTTACTTGATGTAAATGGGAAGTGTGAAAGTAAGTATGGAAGTATTTTGAAATTAATGAAGAAAAACATTTTTAGAAGAAGGGCTATAGAGTACAGTAAGGAGGAGAAAGGAAAAGAGAGTTGGTAGAGAGAGTTTGGTAGAGAGTTGACCTAGATTCTCCCTCCTAAAACCAAAAGCTGACTTCTGGTTTTGTCAACATTGGCTTCTGTGTTGAGAATATAACTTCCAGTATTTCTAATATTCAATTGTTGCTCTCTCCCTGCTCTAATGGAGATGAACTAGTGATGGAAAGACAATGAGGAAAACTAAGAAGACGCAACACCGGATCTGGACTGCCTCTGGGCACAATCCTGTGGACCACTGTTAATTATGCAACATAGTCACTGTGTCCAGAGTTGATTTTCAGTGGGGTTTGTGTGTGTGTGTTTTATTTTGGGTGCCAGGGAAGGGAGCATTGAATTAAGATGGGATACTCAAGAAGCCGGGCGTGGTGGCGCACACTTGCAATCCCAGTACTAAGGAGGCTGAGACAGGAGGATCCGGGTTCGCAGCCAGCCTCAGCTACTTAGTGAGGCCCTCTGCAACTTAGTGAGACCCTGTTTCAAAATAAAGAATAAAAAATAGGGCTGAGGGTATAGCTTGGAGGTAGAATGCCCCTGGGTTAAATCCCCAGAACCAAAAAAAATAAAAAGAAAGAAAGATGGGATACTCAAGAGGCCTCAACTGTATCTATAATGTTTTATTTACTTAAGAAAATGATTGGAGGGCCAGGGATGTAGCTCAGTGATGCAAACATTTGCCTAGTATATGTGAGGCCCGGGGTTCAACCCCCAGCACTAGGGAAAATAAAAAGATCTTAGGTAAATATAGCAAAGTGTTAAGCTGTAGCCAGGCATGGTAGTGCATGCCTGTAATCCCAGTACTTGGGAAACTGAGATAGGAGAATCGCAGGTTAGAGGCCAGCCTCATCAACTTAGTGAGACCCTATTTAAAAAACGAAAAATAAGTCCAGTGTTACGGTGGTAGTGGCGCTGTGAATTCTTTCCTTCAATTCAGATTAGATTGTCTGAAGAGAGGAATTAAAAACTAACAGGCAGCTCAGTTGCAGCTTTAACAAAATTTTATTACAAAGTCAGTAAGAGATAGAAAAAGAGAAGGGGAAAAGCAGTGTGCCCGGAAGACACGCTGGAGAGCCCGAAAGTGGAACTCTTCCCTCCTTCCGACCCTGGCCCCTTAAATACAATTCTCACATTAGTATGGTTTTATCAGCATTACCAAGGCAACGAGCTAGTAACTTATTTCTTAGGCATAACTTATTCCTTAGGCAGGTGGTGCCTTCTAGTCTACTAAGTGCACTTACTAAGCGCCGAGGTCAGTAAACTACCTTGTTTTACCCCTGTTGTATTGGGCTGTATTGGTTGTCTATCAACTATGGGCACTTTGATGTAACGCATGGAGTTTGCCTTTCTCATACTGAGGCCGAGTCACGAAGAATAGGAGGGAAACAGAGGCACTGATTACAGCCAGTGTGGCCGTGTACTGTGATCTTAGGGCTAAAGCCTTAACTGCCTCTATGGTGCTCTTAAGTCTCTGCGTGCTTCTAAGGCTAGAGGCTTCGATTGTCTTTACATTCTTACTATGGGTTAATCATTTAGAACAAAGGGGCAGAAGAGAAGGGAGAGGGAGCTCTTGGAATGTACAGGGCTACAGCCTCTCCCTGCCTCAATGACTGCCTTTTACATTTTACAAGAAATTAATATCAGAGCAATTTTCCCAAACCGCCACAGCCAGGGATGTAGTACAGAGGTAGACTGCCCCTGAGTTCAATCTGTAGTACCACAAAAAATAAAAAAAATAAAAATGTTAAGCTGTAACAAAAATCAATGGTGAATTAATTGCATTTGTGATTGTTAAGTGATTTTTCTATCCTTGTTTCCAGTAACTATTTCATAACAAAAACCTTTTAAAGTTGTTAGAAGTAAATAAGGGGCGTCATTATATATTGACTGCAGCTACCAAAAAGGTGAATGGGGGTGGGAATTGGGGGAGGGAAAATTGACCATTGTGTGCATGTATACTTCTACCACCCTGAAGCTCATCAAGTTGTATGATTACAATCACCACTTAAAAATAAATAGATAAATAATTTTTAAAAAGGTGCAAATATGAATGTGCCTATGAACTCCATATTTCTTACCTGTGTTGTCTTCAACCTTAATGAAATTTAATATATTATTATTGGTAGAAAATAATGTGGATGAACTCAAAAGTACATGTTTACTGAGTTTCCTGGAAAAGACCAGAAACTTGCTGGCCACATTTCCCTTCCCCTGGCCTGGAAAGATGGCATCCGAGTCTCTATGGATTTCAATGTTACTATCTCTTAGTTGCACTAAGCTTCAGAAATTATTTTCATTTATTTCGTGAGCACAGACCAGGTTGCAAATATAATTGAAATGAAATGCATTTAAAAATATAAGTGTTTTTTCGTGTTAGCCTATTTTCATAATCCTACACCAAAGAGACTGAAATTCCTTGACAGGACCCTTTGCATTTGCTCTGTTTGGTCTTAAATATTAGCAGACGACATCAGAGGTGTGTTCACATTGCCCAAGCTTCATGTTTGTCTTAATATCGGTAAAACTAGAAATAGAAATGCCAAGCATGGAAGCTTCCAGAAGGACTTCCAAAGAGCTTCTCACTTCTATAGCTGCCAGCTACCTCGGTCTTCTCACTTTTGTTCCATCCAAAGGTCCAAGCGTTAGCTTGATAAATAATGCTACCAAGCTGCCCAAAGATAACATCTCGGGCGCTCAGGGAGATTTGGGCATTAAAGCAAACATAATCAGGTTTTTAAGAAATGGGATTGAGTTACAGATGTGGAGAACTGGAAGGTTCATGTGTGCTAGGCCTCCGTCTATCTGAAACTGGGGACATTTTAGAAGAAAATGAATTGAAAAATGAGGCTCCCCTGGGGAGAAGGAGGCTTCCCTGTTTGGAAACACACCCCTTTCCCTAACCTTCTCTCCCCTGACCCTACTGATATGGGAACAGGATCTGCTCCGTCACTGAGGACATGCGCAGTGGTTTTTGAAAGGAAATCCCATTTTTTTTTTCAGATAAGAATTTTATTTATTTATTTAAAATGAAACCCACATTTACTTCCCTTCTACCATGAGAAACTTTACATTTTTTATTTGATTCATGGCAAATCGAACACTTACATTAAAGTATGAAATGAGAACTCAGAAAAACATAGTAACCAGAATTTTCTTAAATTTCCATTTGACAGTTGATAGAATCCCTGTTTTTACAATTTTACTTTTTTTAAAGGAAGATCATGAATCCCTGTACTAAATATTGTGTGTATATAATTGCAAAGAGCAACGTTGGTGTTTCTTTTCTCAGCCCTCAATGCCATTTCAGCATGTAAATATATTAAGCTAAATAATTTTTTGTATAAGCATTTTGTAACAGATGATTTTTCTAACAGGAATAAAGTCTTTTAAGCAGGAAGGCCTAGATGTGTGTAGCAAGTCCTCAGAAACAGGCGAGACTGTGTTTTGACGCCATTAATTACTTTTGATTATCAAACTGCTGTATCCATGCTAATTGCTAAATCCTCTGGGATCTCACTAAGATGAGATACGGCCAAGAATAAACAATAAAATCCCAAATCAGCAGAGGTGGTGATTTTAACATCTTGAAGATCACATTTAAAGGTGTTATAGTCATGCTATTAAATTGGTAGAGGCAGAAGCCATTCATTAATGAATAACTGATTGGGGTTGGGGGCAGTCCTGTCCTGAGAAGGAAGTTAACTTTGATGGTCCCCCTTGAGGTCACTTCCAACCCCAGCACATCACAGAGTCCATTTCTGGATTGCTATGGGCAAAATTGGGCTGAAAATTCAGTAAATAAGACTTAAAGTTATGATTTTCTTGCAATTCATCTACATAGTGGAAACACAACCGATAGTCTTCACCCACACCCTTAGCCTGTACTGAGTGAGGATTTCTAGATGCCTCTGTTGGTTTTGCTAGTGGAAAGTTTCTCTGTCATTGTTGGGCTTTGAAGGTGCTGAGTTCATCCTCAAGACAGCAATCTTTGGCCTCTTATCTTGCTTTTTCTGATTGTCTTATTTTTTTTAACTGATACATAAAAATTATATACATCAATGGGGTGCCATGTGATGTTTTGATACATGTATGCATGGTGTAATGTTTAAATCAGGTTAAACATATCTATATCCTCAATCATTTATCATTTCCTTACGGTGAAAGCATTCAAAATCCTTTCTTTTAGACCTTTTGATATATTCAGTACATTATCATTAACTATAGTCACCCTACTGTGCAATAGCACACGAGAACTTCTTGTCCTCTCTGACTGTAAGTTAGTGCCCATTGATCAGCCTTTCCCCATCCCTCCCTGCCCCTTGCTCCCTGTGGCCCCTGGTAACCATCATTCTCTTGACTTCTATGAGATCAACTTTTTTAGATTTCACATATAAGTGAGATCACGTGGCACTTGTCTTTCTGTGCCTGACTTATTTCACTTAACATGCTCATCTCCAGTTCCATTCATATTGTCATAAATGATAGGATTTCAGTCTTTTAATGGGTGAACGGTATTCTGCGATGTGTAGGTACCACATTTTCTTTGTCTACTCATTAGTTGATGGATGCTTGGGTTGTTTCCATTTCTCAGCTATTGTGAATTAGTGCTGTAATGAACATGGGAGTACAGATGTCTCTTAGACATACCGATTTCATTTCCTTTGAATATAAACCCAGTAATGAGATGGCTGGATCATGTAGTAGTTTGGCTTTTAATTTCTCGAGGAACCTCCATACTGGTTTTCACAATGGCCCTACTAATTTCTAGTCCCACCAACAGTGTGTGAGGATTTACTTTTCTCTACATTCTTACCCTTTTCTTGACATTTAATCTAGATTTTGGTTACATTGAAGATGAAGAATATCTTGGCAGTATTTATTCCCATGATATACTGGTTTGTGTTTTCTTTGCTTTTAGTTCCCACTGCTCTTGCTAAATTTTGTTCTGTTTTGTTTTTTGGTTTTAAATATTATGCTGAGTTGAAAAGCGACTGGAAAAACTTATCTCAATGTGTCTTTTCTCCCTAATCAGAGGATGGAAAGGATCCCCTGTTCTTTTCCACGAAATAGCTTTCTACCAAATTAACAAAACCTCTTCTACTTCCTCCATTGGGGAAACACCTATAGATTACAGAGGATTCGAGTTTCTAAAGAACGTTTCCTCGACTGCAGTAAATCTTGGGAAGCACAAATATTTTAAGAGAGAAAGATACAGAGACAGGCACAAAGAGAAAGGCTGAAACCGAGGGGATCGGAACAGGGAGGGACAAAGACTGAAGGGAAGAGGTAGCAAGAAGGGTAGAGGGGCCAAGAAAGACAATCAGAAGGCAAAGAAAGAGAAGGAGAGGGATAAGAAAGAGAAAATAAGAGACAGCATAAGAAGGAGACTGAGCCAGAGCAAGAAAGGCAAGAATGACTGTGATCATTTTTCAAATGGAAACATACTATGTTCGAGGATTATCTAAATAAACTGTTCAATAAAATCGAACCCCCACCCCAAACGCACAAATGCCTTTTAAGCCCAGGTCTTCTGTGAGAACAGATAGCAAGAAGTGAGCTGGAGCCATCCATAAGACAGGACAAATTTCCCTGAGGAGCCTGAGAGAAAGTCAGCTGAAGGTTGCAGTCAGAAGAAATTCTCTGGCATCGTCTACTTAGGCACCAAACCTGTATCAGCCCCCCTAAAACCTTTCTAAAGCGATGTCATTTTAGAAAGCGCTCCCGTGAAGCCGGGCATGATGATATGGAAGCAGCTCTCTTGTTTGGTTTTGTTAAAATGATTCTACCGTGTGAAACGGATCCATTTTCCATCTCTCAGCATCTTATCAGAGGATGCCATTGCAGTGGGGACCAAGTGCTCCCTGTCCAATTTAGTGAGAAATCAAAAGTGCAGAGCCACCTGCACAGACAAAAACCAACAGCTCTGAAGGATGACCCTTTAGTGGAAATGCATTATGGGGCAGGCCCTGTGCTTTCCAGGGACACATTTTTAACCCCAGCATCGTTCCCCGTGCTTTATCTCAGTGAGATGCCAGCTTGTGTTGCTCCCTACCCTGTGTCGGTGGTGGGCAGACAATAATTGTCAGAGTGGAGGTTTCTCTAAGACCTCATCTTCTCAAAGTAGGTATTGTAGGTATGAAGACCAGTGAAGTTGATAATGAAATAGCAAGTATTCCTTCAGGAGTTTGATGTCAGAGAAAGGAACTCATTGTCTCCACTGCCAAGAAGCTGTCAAATCTGCCTTAATTATGATTAATAACATACACATACCTGAGAAGGCTTTTTTTCTCTCCCGTGCTGACTGTTTAAAAATGCTTCTTTGCTAAATATTATCTCAGGAGCCAATGTAGCTGTAGCTTTGGGGAGAGACTGGGAAGGAGTCTCTGTGTGCAGTGGCGCTTATAAAATAGTTGTGCTTGGCTGAGTCCCATCAGGTTCCCACACCTCTCCATGTATATTACTTTTCTTTGCTAATTTTACAGTGGAAAAAAAAGAGTGTTTGGGTGGGCAATTTTAATCTTTTCAGCAATGAGTTGATTTTAAAGCAAATCAGTAAATATTTTCTACTATTTGCCCTCCAAGAGGAAAGCAATCATCATGTCTCCAAAGTGAGCAGTCTTATTGTTCTTAGAGGAGGAGAAAATGGGGAGTAATTATGATATCAATATAAGAGTTAAGAAAGGCACATATTAATTGTGAAGTGTGGCTAGACCATTGTATCATGATAGTTTAGTAAACAACTCTGGTCAGTGATAATCACACACACACACACACACACACACACACACATAAATTGGAGACAATTTATGGGAAAGACTTGTGTAGTGATGTCCATTTAGGTCTGCGTTACAGAGACCTAACATTCTAGTCAGAAGCTTATGTGTTTGAGAGAGAGGATATTTTGAAAAGAGGTATGAATTTTGTACAGGTTTTGACTTTTTTTAAAGTCTAGAAATATCTTTTGCTTATTCTTGTTAACATTCCCAGAGTGTTTTATATTTGCAAAATGCTTCACTCTGGTTTTGCTAGTTATTCCCAACGCTAATACACACCTGACCTCATTCTATTGTTTAGGTAAAGTTAACAGGCCCCGGAATTCAGTGAGTTGACGGCTCCATCTCGGGCTTAATTAGACAGTTTAAGCTCTAATTGGCTGGTGTTAAGTCAATCAGTCAGTGAGAGAGTTGCACGCACACTCCCTGGGAATTGTGGGAGCAATTGATCTAGTCAGCACCAGACACTTGAGCAGAAATCGCAGAAATCACTTACTCGGAAGTAGAGGGCCCTGGCGGCGGGCGGCCATGAATTCCTGGGCAGGTGCAATGGGCGGCTCAACCCTTTCTGTGTGCAGAGTTTGAGGAAAAGCAGATGCCCTGTCCGTTGTGCTACAAAAGGACAATATGTTAGAATTCAATATGTTTAGGCCGGGCATGGTGGCGCACGCTTGTAATCCCAGTACTTGGGAGGCGGAGACTGGAGGATCTGGGTTCATGGCCAGTTTCACTACTTAGTGAGGCCCTCCACAACTTTGTGAGACCCAGTTTCAAAATAAAGTATAAAAAAAATAGGGTTGGGGATGTAGCTCAGAGGTAGAACGCCCCTGGGTTCAATCTCCAGTACCGCAAAAAAAAAAAAAAAAGAATTAAATGTGTTTGCTCACTGAGGTGGAGACAGGTGACTGCCAACTGGAACCAAAGCTGCCTGTTGGGAAGGGAAGCCAGGGCAAACTGGAAAACCCAGGTGTGACAATGAGGCTACGGGGTGATCCAGCAACTTGGAGGTGTAGGGTCAGTGCTAGCACACACACGGATTCTGAACCTATTGGTTGTGAGTTCCTTGAAGAGAGGACTGGGTCTCATTTATCTCTGTATCTCTTACAGTGTCTAGCCCTGGGCCTCATGTGCTGTATTTACTGAGTCGATCCATGAAAACACTTACTCTCATAGTGAATAAACCATTACTTGAAACATATTTATTTAACATTTAATATTTGTCAGATGAATGGTCATTTACCTTATTCTCTAACCTTGGTTATGAACTAGTCCCTGTCAATCTGGTCCTGATGGGACTGTGCACAAGCGTGTACTGTATCACTCTTTCAAGGGATGGAAGCTCAGGACATACACCTTGAAGACACTGGGGCTATTTAGTTGCATAAATTTTGATGTGTGTAAAGAAAACAGCAGCCATTGACACCATGTGAGCAAATTCTGAAGATTAACAATGGCTTTGTTATGTATTCTGTCCACTTGTGTGACTACTTAAAAATGCTCCTATTAAAATGTTAAATTAGCTGGACATGGTGGTGCAGCATGCCTATTATCCCAGTACTTGGGAGGCTGAGACAGGAGGATCACAGGTTCGAGGACAGCCTCAGCAACTCAGCGAGACCATTTCAAAATAAAAAATAAAAATGGCTAGGGGTGTAGCTCAGAGGTAGAATACCTCTGGATTCAATCCCCTGTGCAAAAAAAAAAAAAATAGTCAAAATGATCAGCCATATAACTCGCATTCTTACCTTGTACAGTTCGATCCGTAGACTTTCAGGGCTGCTAGATACCCTAACAGCTATTTAGTTTCTATCCTTTCAGTTTGATGAAGAGGAAACAGAAGATCTGATGATGGTAAAAGACTTCCAAAATTAGTTGCAACAGAGCTGATGCAAGAAGCCAATAAAGAACTTATTGTTTGAGCTTTTGGCTATTTCGAAAATGGCACCTCTGGTGTTAATTTTGAATGTGTGCATGAATATGTAGCTGGGAAAGCATTCTATTCAACATGGCAGCCCATAGCTGTACCACACAAAATGAGACAGGTATTTTGATAAGTAAGTCCACTGAGAGAAATGGTTTTAATGTAATCCTGAATTTTCTTCAGGTTGATTTGGGGTGTTGGGTTGATTTTGTTTATAGCACCCTGACCTCTCCAGGTAAGGTTGCCCCTGCCAGTCTCCCTGACGTCCTCCTCCTGGTCAGTGGCTCCAGCTCTCCGGCTGGAGAAGGCTGGATAACCCTTCATACGCCATGATTGCTCCTACTCGCAAGGTTTTTCCCTCTGCCTGGAACTCTCTTCCATCCATATCTTCACAAGGCTGAGTTCTTCTTACTCTGATTATTTTAAATAGATTTTTTTTAACAGCCATTTTAAGTTCATGGCAAAATTTAGTGGAAAATAGAGTTCCTATTTACCCCGTCTCCTCATTAAGCACAGCCTCCCCACAGCAGAGCGGTACATTTGTTACAAGGGATTAACCTACACTGACCCATCATTATTACCCACAGTCCATAGTTTATGTTAGGGTTAGCTCTTGGTGTTGTACAGTCTCCGTTTTTTTTTTTTTTTTTTTTTTTTGCAGTACTGGGGATTGAACCCAGGGGCATTTTACCTCCGAGCTACACCCCCAGTCCTATTTTATATTCTTTATTTTTAAACAGGGTCTCACTAAGTTGCTGAGGGCCTCACTAAGTAGCTGAGGCTGGCTGCGAACCCAGATCCTCCTGTCTCAGCCTCCCAAGTACTGGGATGACAAGTGTGCGCCACCACACCCAGCTCAGTCTCCGGGTTTTGACAAATGTATGATGATTGTCCCAGCCAGCATTCTCGCTGCTATAATCCATACGACCGACTATACAACTTGGAGAAAGCAGGCTTTATTTGCTCGCAGATTCCTAGAAGACTTTGGGTTTAGTTCATGTGAGGCCGGGGACCTCGGATGCTAGGGCACAGGGGCGGGAGGCAGAGAGGGAGTGTGCAAAGGCCAGAAACGAGGGGAGGAGAGAACCATATACAGTCCCTAAGGCCCCACCCCATGGACCCCTCCTTAGCCACCAAGCCCCGCTTCCAACATGGCTTCCTTGTTTCCGTGAGGGTTAGGGGACATCTAAATCCAACGATTACAGGGCCGTGCATCCACCTCTGTGGACTCATGCAGAGCAGTTTCACTGCCCTCAAGCTCCTCTGTGTTCCATCCGTGCATCCCTTTCTTCCCCTAGTCCCTGATTTTTCTTTCTTTTTTTTTTTTTTTTTTGCATGGGACTGGGGATTTCACTCAGGGGCATTCTACTTCCAAGCTACACCCCCAGCCCTATTTTTTATTCTTTATTTTGAAACAGGGTCTCACTAAGTTGCGGAGAGCCTCACTAAGTAGCTGAGGCTGGCCGCGAATCCGGATCCTCGTGTCTCAGCCTCCCAAGGACTGGGATTACAAGCGTGCGCCACCATGCTGGGCAGTCCCCGATTATTTTTTAAAAATCTCTGTTCATGTATTATCTTGTCAAAGAAGCCCATCCTCAGCAGCCTAGCTAAAATAGCAATCTCTCCTGACCCTAGTCATTTTGTACCCCATATTCCCTTTCGTTTTCCAATGCCTGAAATTATCATGTCAATTTGGCTATATGAGCCAGGCATGGTGGTGCACACTTGTAATCCCAGTACTTGGGAGGCTGAGACAGGAGGATCGTAGGTTTGAAGCCAGCCTCAGCAACTTCGCAAGACCCTCAGCAACTTAGTGAGACCATGTTTCAAAGTGAAAAGTAAAATAGGGCTGAGGGTATAGCTCAGATGTAGAATGTCCCTGGGTTCAATTCCCAGTACAAAAAACAAAAGTAAAAAAATTGGCTATATGTTTTGTTCTTACCTCTGTCTATTAGAAGATCCCGGGAATATATTGTTCACTGCTCCATCCCCTGCCTCCTAGAGCACTGTCTGGTGTACGGTAAGTCCTCAATAAATCTTGGTGAAATGTATGAATCTACTGAGTTTCGTCAGTATGTCAGGGGCTATGGTGGTGATGCAAACATGAGTTCAGTACCACCTCTTCCCTAAAGGAGCTTATGGGTTAGAGGAGAATACAGTCACGTTTATAAAATGATCTGTAAATGCCATGAGAAAGCACGTCCCTAAAGAAGCCAAATGACGGACTGTTTAACTCAGACCTGGGGAATCAAGAAAGCTGTCCCGGAGAAAATGGCACTCGGATTAAGATTTAAGGAGTAGGGAGAGCCGGGCGTGGTGGCGCACACTTGTAATCCTAGTACTTGGGAGGCTGAGACAGGAGGATCGCAGGTTCGCGGCCAGCCTCAGCTACTTAGTGAGGCCCCCTGCAACTTAGTGAGACCCTGTTTCAAAATAAAGAATAAAAAAAAAAATAGGACCAGGGGTGTAGATCGGAGGTAGAATGCCCCTGGGTTCAATCCCCAGTACTGCAAAATAAATAAATAAATAAATAAATGAGGTAGAATGCCCCTGGGTTCAATCCCCAGTACCGCAAAATAAATAAATAAATAAATAAATAAATAAATAAATAAATAAATAAATAAATAAAAGAGTAGGGAGGACTTAGCCTGGGGAGTGTATGCTAAGTGCCCCACCCACATGGTCTTGGCATCCGCCACTATGTGCCCATGACCCAGCTATTCCTACTCATCTGCAGGCTTCTTCTTGCCGGCAGGCTGTGGGTGCTGACTTGACTTACCAACTAGGAGCGGCCCACAGCCAGTGACTCGTGGGAGCACACGCATCAGTACCCCGGCTTCCTCCCTCCTCTTTCTGAGACGTCCAGGGGGATGGGACCTCCTCGGCCACAGTGTTAACCTGCTCAATGGTCCCCTGTGCTCACCCTCCCTGTCCTCCTTGTCTCACACCCACGCCCCCCTGCACGTGCTTCCAGCCATCACCTCCCCTCGCTTCCTTTCAAGTTCTGCTTCGAGGAGAATCCAAATTAGGGCATCTGGCATAGAAAAAAGGAGCAAGGATCTTCTGGAACAAAGACAACTTTTATAAAAGCCCAGAATTGTTTAGCGAATAATAAATTAATTGTGGATTAATTGTGATCTGTTAGGAAAATAGCAGGAGATGAGACTGAGAAAATAGCAGACTGGCTCATTTGTCTCTTGTATGGATTTATTTATTTACTTATCTATCTATTTATCTATCTATCTATCTATCTATCTATCTATCTATCTATCTATGGTACTGGGGATTGAACCCAGAGGCATTCTACCTCCCAAGCTACACCCCCCCAGCCCATTTGTTTGTTTGTTTGTAAACAGGGTCTCACTAGGTTGCTGAAAGCCTCACTAAGTAGCTGAGGCTGGCTTTGAACCTGTGATTCTCCTGTCTCAGCCCTCCAAGTACTGGGATTACAGGCTTGTGCCACCTTGCCTGTCTTGCATGGGGTTTTCTAGGAGTAGTCGTGGTAGATTTGCGCTGTGTGTGTGTGTGTGTGTGTGTGTGTGTGTGTGAGTGTGCGTGCGTACACATATTGTGAGTTTTCATGTGTGCTGCAATCTGTAGTTTTAGAATACAGCAGAAGTATCTGGCTTGTGCTGCGAATTACACCCACGATCTTGCTCGTCTTCCAATTCATCTTCTCATCAAGTGCACAAATTAGACACAGAATAGTAATGCAGGCGAATCACAGTTTTGTATGTGAAGTCAAAATGAGGGAGAAAAAATCAGCCACCATAAAATAATTGGTACCTTGATCTGGAGTTTGTGAATAAAGACCTGAACAGCCTGTCAGGGATAAAATGGCTTGTGGCTCGGCCTTCCTTCCCCTGCTACCCAGCAGATCTGATGGGAAGAAACTATCCGTGGCTTCCAAAGTGTTTTCGGTCCCCATGTCCCTGATCTCGTGCCTTTTTCGAAGGGGAATCTTCAGAGAAACCCATGCTACATTTAACTTTGGGAGCTCTCTTGTGGGAGCCTGTCTAACCAGACACAGCCGATCTGAATATTTCCTGCATGCTAAGCAGACCATTGTCAGCCGTTTCCTCTAGGCTAGATTGTTATAAATGCTGTTTATGATCCTGCTATGACAACTGTGAAGGACATGGCAAAGAATTTATCACAGGATTATTCATCCACCAGCAGAATACCTAATAAGATTCTAAATGACCCAAGATGATAATAAGATCTAGCTTGTAGCAATAAGGTATTAATAAACTGCTTTTTTCAATAAGGGAGAGCCTTGGCATCATTACCCTGACATATTTGTTTTGCTTATATTTTGCGAACAAAGTAGGGCTGCTGGATTGAATAGTAAATTTATAAAAACCCCTGATGTATGAAAAATATAGCCCACGTGAAGTGGAACCCATAGGTTAAAGTCAAGAGCACAGTGTTTGCCTACGACACTCGAGCGCCAGACTCCCAAGCCATCGATTCTAATTGTTCCGTGCCATTTGCCTTTGTATTTAAAAATTATATAAGAATAATATATCGCCTGCCGTTGACCACAAGGCCATAATTCAAATGAAGAAATTTAGTAAAATCATAAACCAAGAAAGTGCAGTGTGGATGAATAATGGATGAGGTGGGACACTGAATTCAAAATGAAATCTGGGATTCTGTTGTATGCTCCTGTTTGGAAAATAAAACTATTTAGAGTGGGTCCCATGCATTGTCACTTAACGATTCCTAGCGAGGGCAAGTGGCTGAGATCCAAGAATCTGCTGTTAGTAATTTTTCAAAGAGTACAACTTAGAAAAGTTAGCTCCTCCCTCAGAGGTATAACTTCGCCCTACTTTGGTTTTGCTTTTCTGTCTTAGAACTACTGTCTAGGAGAACACTATAGAAGGAGAGGGTCCAAAAAGCTGGAAGATACTTTTGCTTAATTTCTGGGAAAATAGTCTTGTGCCTTGGAAGATGTTTTCTGGTGGATTAAAGTTTTCAGAGCAATATTGGTATGGAAATCAATGTTCTTTTTCATTGAGGTATAATGCACCCATAATAAAATGCACAATTTCCAAGTGTACACAGTTTGTAGAGTTCTAGCAAGTGAATTTCAAAGCAAGCCGTAGAACACTTCCACCTCCTAGAAAGTTCCTTTGTACTCCGTTCCCATCAACATTCCCCATTCTCCAGTCCTGGAAACATTGTTCTGACTTCTGTCCCTGATATTCGTCTTGAACTTTAGACACATGGAAACATCCAGTATATTCTTTTGTGTTTGCCTTTTTTTCACTCAACATGAGGATTTTGAGATTCATTCATGTTGGTGTGTGCATCAACTTTTCATTCCTTTGGTTGCTGTATGGATATACCACAGTGTATTTATCCATTCTTTTGTTGATGGACATTTGGTTGTGCCCCGTTTTGGGTCATTATGAATAAAACAACTATGAACAGGTGCCTGTATTTTGTGAGCTCTACGTGAATGATGACCTAGATATACACAATGAAAGCATAAAACTGCTAGAAGAAAATAGAGAAAAGTCTTCATAATCCTAGGGATAAACAAAATTTCCTAGATAAAGCACCAAACACATAAACTGTAAAAGAGACAACAAAGTTGGACCTCATCAAAACAAAAACCAATAAACAAAAAACAAAAAAACAAAAAAGCTTCTACTCTTCATGCACAGGTGTTTTGTGGACCTGTTTTCATTTATCTTAAATAATAAATACCTAGGTATGGACTTACTAGGTTCCCCAATGTGTTGTTACATTTTACACACCCTCCCCAGCAGTTTGTGAGTATCCCAGGTACTCCACACCCTTGCCAACACTTAGTGGTGTACATTTATTTTGGTCATTCTGGTGGGTTTAAACAGGTGGCTCATTGTGGTTTTAATTAATTAATTAATTAATTTGTGTGTGTGTGGTATTTGATATTGAACCCAGGGGTATTCTACCCCTGAGCTACACCCCGGTCATATATATATATATATTTTTTTTTTGAAACAGGGTCTCACTGCATACTGCTGGTCTCGAATCTATGACCCTCCTGTCTTAGCCTCCTAAGTGCTAGGATAACACCCACTGAGAGCCGCCACGCCTGGCTCATTATGGTTTTTAATTATCAACAATGTTTTAAAACATAAACCAGTAGGTAGATTGGGAACTGACTGGATTTGTGTTTAGCTTTGAAACACAATCCCTAATTTTCCTTTTTCGTGAGGTTCACACATCCAACTTTTGGAGCAGGATATTTTGACCGTGGCGTCTTAGCCTGCCAGGTCAGTGTCAGGTTGGCTGGGGTCACGGTCCTCAGGATTCATCTTAGCTCCACCTCCTCTGCCCCTGCTTAGTCGTAATTCTGGAAAAAGAAGATCGGACATATTTAGTTAAGCACTCCACCTGATTAGTCTAAAAGCTGCACAATGAAATGATCAAGACTTTAGGGGAAATGAGCCAAATCACAAAGAGTATTATTTTATGGATAAGTTAAGACTTGCAAGGATCCTAAAACTGTCTTTCTGTTTAAGAAATGAATTGTCCAAAGCCTGCTCTGGGGCATTGGATCGAGATGAGAAGCTAGTGGGAGTTTTCTGCTAGGCCTTCTCAACAATTTCAGTTTGGAACCCATATTTTAAAAATAAATAATAAAACTGCTGCATGCTACCTATAGGTTATGGCATTTATTATAAGAATCTCTTGACAAATAAAATTGAGACTTTCACTTCTATTTAACATGAATTCATAGACTTTGAGTCCATTGCATGGGACACGTGCACAGGGTGGAACCTATTGAATTGTAACCCAAATCTCTATTTTCCTTCTTTCTAGTGCTCGTGGACCATACGAGAATGGCATTCTATTCCAGGGTAGATAGTCTCGGTGTTCTTTAGGACGGTACGTCACACTACTGGCTTCCAAAGAGCTGCCTTTGCATGAGGAAGCCTCCAAGTATCTGACAGTTAAGCCTTCTGAGAAAAGTGGCCAAAAGCTGTTGTTTGAATATAGTTTGCCCTCTCTCTGGGGTGTGGCCTTGCAGCTGATGACCTGTTACAAATGCACTTAGCTATCGCCTGAGAATGATAAAAGCGATGATTAACACTGATTGAACACTTACCACCATCAACTCTATGGTCCACAGCTTAGTACTTTTATTGGGAAAGTAATCCATAAGGTATTCAATTCTCTCTCACTGTCATGTGTGGGTTGCTATGCTCTGCCACCAGGGGGCAGCATCATTGCTATTGTCTTAGTCCAACTCTGCAAATTTTTTGAAAGAACTGTTCACAGATCTTAACCTTTCCAGGTGCATTCCCCCCACCCCCATTTAAAATGAACATAAGCGTTCTTTCGGTTATTTTATATAGTAATTTAATTGTTTAAGGAATGAACCTGGTGTGTCATAAATGCTGCAGAAGGACAGTGACCCAATTTTCTTTTTCTCTTTTCAATCCATTATTTTACGTCTTCATTAGTTATTCTATTTGTAATAGTTTGGCTTGCTAGAAGAAGTGTCTGCTGTCAGTAATAAATTATGAGCACGTCTTTTCTGTGCTTTGCACTTGTCTATAGCACTTAGTTTCCCATCCCTGTGTGAGGAGGGGTTATGTGTGGGTACTTTTGGGGGAGGGGACATGCATCTCTTATGCTGGGGAACATGGCAGGAGACATCCCCTTCCACCCCAAGGATCTTAAAGTCTGGTTATGGAGATGAAATGTGTGTGCATCAACTAGACTTATAGATCTAAAACAGGAGTGTTAAAAAATGTTTCTCCAGCATTATGGAGAATTTATCAATTTCTCCTTATAATAATTTGGTTACATTTTTTGCTTCATATAGTTTGAGGTAATGTTCTTTGCTTCATTCAATCTCATGTTTGTTACATCTTCCTGAAGAATTTTTCCTTTTCATTCTTACATAAACTAGTGAGCATTCTTAACTCCTAAAACCCTTCCTTTTTCTGATTTTAGTTTGTTTAAACTTTCTTTGGATTAGTATTTTGACTGATATATCTTTTTCCCATCCTTTCCTTCCAACTTGTGTCATTATATTTCATGCATGACTCTTCCACTAAGCATATAACTGAATTATTAAAAACTTAAGAATATTTGCTTTTAATTGACTAGTTTATTTGACTAAACATTTAAATATCATAATTTCTTTCACAATCATGTTTGTAGTTTCAGTATACTCCTTTTCTTGGCTTATCCCCTCCCCCCCTTTTTTGGCTTCTTTTGGATAAACTGAAACTGAGTTTTCTTTATTTTTTCTACTCCCTTTCTTATCTTTTAGTGGTCATTATACTTTCAACCTGCATTCTTAAAGTCAAAATTTAATTTTTCCCTTCTCCCAAATAATTCAAGAACCTTTATACTCAAAGATATCTCTCACCATCCACATTAGTTTTCCTCTAGAATTTTGACTCTTCCTAAATAAAAGCTAGTCATGCTTACTGTTGATTTTTCAGCGAGTGTTTATTTAGATTTACCTCACATATTTATCAGTTGCCTGCCTTACTACTACTCCTTGCGATGCTGATCCTTCCTTTGGCATTCAGTTTTCTTCCTACTATAGTACATCCTTTAGTGGTTCTTTCAGCAAGGTAGGTAATTGGAAAGTCCCACAATCTTCATTGATTGAAAATGTCCTTATTTTGCATTCTATTTGAGTGACGATTTTTGCTGACTTCTCCTCAGCACTTTGAAGATACTATTCCTTTTTCTTCTGGTCTCTCTTGCTAAAAATTGTTATCAAAGTATAGAACACATATAAGAAAGTGCATACATCATGAGTAGAGCTCAATGCACACATGCCACCAGAATCTAGATCAAGAAACCCAACATGGCACCCCGGAGGCCCCCCATGGCTCCTGCTAGCCACTGGTCCAAATAGTTAAACTCTATCTAGACTTTAACCAGAATATATATATTTTGCGGTACCGGGGATTGAACCCAGGGGCATTCTACCTCCGTGCTACACCCCCAGCCCTATTTTTTATACTTTATTTTGAAACCAGTCTTACAAAGTTGCAGAGGGCCTCACTAAGTAGAGAGAGAGAGAGAGAGAGAGCTGAGGCTGGCCGCGAACCCAGATCCTTCTGTCTCCGCCTCCCAAAGTACTGGGATTACAAGCGTGCACCACCACGTCCGGCCAGAATATATTTTAAATTTTAAATTTCAAATAACAACTATGTTTTTTAAATCAACACATAGTCATACCTATTATGGGGTATGGTATGATAATTTAATACATGTATACAATGTGTGATGACCAAATTGGGGTAATTAGCATTTCCATCTCCTTAAGTATTTATCATTTTTTATGTTGGGATCCTTCAAATTCATTCTCTTCTAATTCTTGATAGATATATCATAAATCGTTACATACTATAGTCACTCTACTGTGCTGGAGAACACTAGAACTTATGTCAATGTTTTTGACACTCTTTATCCAACCTCCCTCAATCCCTCCTTCCCACTAGCCTGCCTAGCCTCTAGTGATCACTATGAAATCAACTTTTTTAGCTCCACATACAAGTGAGATCATGCAGTGCTTGTCTTTCTGTGTCTGACTTATTTCACTTAGCATAATGTCCTCCAATTTCATCCATATTCCTGTAAATGACAAGGTTTCATTCTTTTTTTATGTCCCCATAATATTTCATTGTGTATCGGTGCCACACTTTTTATGTGACATAGATTACTTTTGTTTTTATTGATGATAGAAAGTCTTCCATAAACCTCATCTTTATAGTTAATGTGACTTTTCCCTCTCTTCTTTCTTTTAAGATTTGATTTGATTGATTTGGGGGTACTAGGGATTGAACCCAGGGGCAATCTACTTTTGATCTACACCATCAACCCTTTTTGTTTTTTTTTTTAATTTTGAAACAGGGTCTTGCTGAGTTGCTGAGGGTCTTGCTAAATGGCTGAGGGTGGCCTCGATTAACCTACAATCCTCTTGTCTCAGCCTCCCAAATACTGGGATGAAAGAAGTACACCACCATGCCCAGTTCTTTTAAGATTTTATTTGTGAAGATCTGAAGTTTCATCAGGATGCATATAGCTGAGGATTTATTTTTCTTTGTCCTACTTTACTTTTAGTATATTTCTTGGATCTAAGGATATATTTTCATAAATTCTAAAAAAAATCTCATCCATCATGTCTTTGAATATCACTTGTCTCTTATCCATTTTACTCCATCTTTCTGGAACTCCTGAGACATATATGCTACATCATCTTATTCTGCCCTGCATAACTTAACTTTTATATCTTCTATCTCTTAATTTTTCTATGCTGTGTTCTGGATAATTTCCTACTCTAGCTTTCATTTCATTGATTCTATTTTATTGTATATAACCTACTGTTAAACCCATTTATTAGGGATTGGATTTTGTTCTCCAAAAAAAAAAAAAAAGATTTGTTGAAGTCGTCACCCCCAGTACCTCAGAATGTGGCCTTATTTAGAAATGGGGTCTTTATTGAGGTAGTCAAATTAAAAAAAGGTTGTTAGTCTGGGCCCTAATCTACTCTGTCTGGTGTCCTTATAAAAAAGGAAAACCCAGACACAGACACACCCTAGGGAGGACTCAGGGAGGACTCAGGAGAGGAGGAAATAGGCAGAGCCACGTGAGGACTGGAGTTACCCTGCTACAAGCAAGGGGCATCTTGGTGCTTCCAGAAACTAGAAGAGACAAAGAAGGATCCCTCCCCTCCGGGTTCCAGGGGAGCAAAATCCTGGCAACAACTGAATCGAAGACTTGCAACCTCCTGAACTAGGAGGCGATATGCTTCTGTTGTTCTAAGGCACCCAGTTTGTGGTACTTTGTTATGATAGCTGTAGGGAACTGTATACACCATTCATTTA
This sequence comes from Glis glis, assembly GCA_004027185.1. NCBI lineage: Eukaryota > Metazoa > Chordata > Mammalia > Rodentia > Gliridae > Glis > Glis glis. Next base: position 36,081 of record PVJS01011894.1, read on the forward strand.
GTTTTAAATTGCAGCAATTCTACTTATTTATTTATTTATTTATTTATTTATTTTTGTGGTACTGTGGATTGAACCCAGGGGCATTCTACCTCCAAGCTACACCCCCAGCCTTATTTTATTCTTTATTTTGAAACAGGGTTTCACTAAGTTGCGGAGGGCCTCACGAAGTAGCTGAGGCTGGCTGCGAACCCGGATCCTCCCGTCTCAGCCTCCCAAGTACTGGGATTACAAGTGTGCACTACCACGCCTGGCTTACTTTTTTATTTCTAAAGTACAGCATGATTCATTTTCGAATCTATTTCTCTCTATTACGTGGTGTGTTATTTTTACATGGTGGTTTCTAGTGGTCTTATCTCTTTAATCACTCTAGATATATGCTTATTGCCGCCTTCAGGTTGTTCTATTGTCTTTAATTCTTAGCATTACCTTCCTGTTTGTTTTGTCTGCTTACTCTGATGGAGAGACATTTCCTCTTATAACTTGTAATTTTTTTTCTTTCAATTACAAGTTTCCTTTCGGCAAGAGTTTTCCACATCCTGAGGATTTCCACAGTTGTAAAAATATTTCTACAAAGTAGATTTTTAGACTGGGCATGGTGGCACATGCCTATAATCCCAGTACTTGGGAGGCTGAGACAGGAGGATTGCAGATTTGAGAACAGCCTCAGCAACCTAGTGAGGCCCTCAGAAATTTAACAAGACTCTGTTTCAAAATAAAATGTAAAATAGGGCTGGGGGTGTAGCTCGGAGGTAGAATGCCTCTGGGTTCAATCCCCAGCACACACAAAAAGAAAAAAGTAGCTTTTTTTTGGTACTGGGGATTGAACCCAGGGGCATTCTACCTCTGAGCTACACCCCCAGCCCTAGTTTTTAATTCTTTATTTTGAAACAGGGTCTCACTAAGTTGCAGAGGGCCTCACTAAGTAACTGAGGCTGGCCACAAACCCGGATCCTCCGGTCTCAGCCTCCCAAGTACTGGGATTACAAGTGTGTGCCACCACACCTGGCTAAAAAGTAGCTTTTTAATTTTCTTACAAGGGGCACCTCGGTGGATTTATTGTTCTGCAGCCAGTTTTTATTTTAATTTCTTCACTGAGGTTACGTTACAGGTGGATGCCATGAGTTTGGGGTTTTGAAAGGCTAGAGTTCCTGTCTCTTCCCTCTGCTGTGCCTTCTAGGGTCTTGACTTCATAGCGAGCTGTCTGTTGTAGTGTCTCCACAGAAGCCCTCTCCTCCTCTCCTGTTGTTGGTGGGCATTTCGGCCCAGCCCCTTGCCATCAGGGCCGTGTCTAGCTCCATGCCTGTGGGAACAACAGGGCACCTCTTCACAGAGGACAAGATTGCAGCCCTGGCTGTGTGCTCCTCTTTGCTTCTGGTACTTGTGGATGTCTTTCTTCTTTACTCTCTTTCTCATGAGTTGGGTTCTATTTCAAAAAAGAGTTTTTGCTACCTTTCCCCGAGCATTTTTATGCATCTGTAGAGAGAAGGGACGGGGCTGTGCTGGTACATTCTAGGGTTCCCCTGGAGTGGGAAGCCAGGACCAATGTCCCACTCTGAGTGATGGTGAAGTATGAGCAGTGTGTGCTGAGAGAGGTTTTGACGAGGGAGAGATTCACCAAGGTCTGGGAACAGCAGAGCGCTTGAACAATGCTACAGAGAGTTTAGGTAAGGGAAGGATTCCATTTTTTTTAAAGAATGTATAAAGTCAGGCGTGGTGGCATATGCTTATAATTCTAGTACTTGGGAGGCTAAGATGGGAGGATCACAGGTTTGAGGTCAGCCTCAGCAACTTAGCATGACCCTGTTTCAAAATTTAAAAAAGGGGGGGGGAGTCTGGAGATGTAACTTGGAAGTAGAACATCGTGGGTTCAATCCCCAGTACCACAAAAAATAAAAGAATGTAAAATATCTTATTAATTTTCATTTTTATTATGTATGTTGACACACATAATTTTGAATACAGTACATTCAATAAAATATTTTTAAATTATGAAATGTTTTTGAAATGTTTGTACACATCAGTTAGATCTGGGGCTATGCATCTAATGTCCACTGTGATCACATTTTTATTCTCTGCAGATCGACAGCCCTCCTCTCCTTCTTGCTCCTGCCCGTGTCTTTTCCTTTGTAGAAGCAAAACTGCTCTGTGAACCGCAGGAAGCCAGGTTTTTACAGGAAACGCCACCTGGCTTCAAAACCTTCCCGCGCTGGCTCAGTCCTCAAGGCAGTGGACTGTTGTGAAAACGGAATCAAAGACGTTCCTCCCGGGGTGTAGCAACCTGTAGCTAACGGAGGGAGGGGGCTCAAGTCAAAATTTAGGTTTTTAATTTTTAATCACGTCCAGTGTGACTTCACTGTCTGAAGAGAGTGTGCAAAGCAGATCTCTGATTCCTCTTTGGAAATGTCCCCCAACACCCACTGATGTGGACATATCTACCTAACCTCACTCTTGGAAGGCGGTTCCAAGACTAAATGAAGAAAGCGGAAGTGGGCATGCTTTAAGATAAAAGTGTGTTCTGTTAGGCAGCATGATGTGGTGGTTTGGAGCTCAGATGCCAGAGCCACGCTGGGTTGAAGCTCCGGTTCTTCCACTAACTAGCTCTTTGGGCACGTAGTTTAAATTCATGCGCTTCAGTTTTCCCACCTGTAGAATGGGGATAACAGCAGACATACCTCATAGGGTTGTTGTAGTAGTTAAATGACATGGAATAGTGCCTTACATACAGTAAGTTCTCTATAAGTGTTATATTTTATTATGTCTCTTGACACTGTAATCTATAGATTTAAGAGAATTAAATTTAGGTCCAGGGACCCAAAACATGTCTAGACATAAGATCAGTGTTTGAGAACTCTCTGAAATTGTACCTCCAATTGTATGTGTGTGGGGAGGGGGTTGGCACACGCACACACATACATTTTCTTTGGCTGAAAGTACATATTTTCATCAGATTCTTTTTTTAGATAATTTTATTGGAGCCAGGAGTGGTGGTGCACGCTTGTAATCCCAGTACTTGGGAGGCTGAGACAGGAGGATCGCAGGTTCGCCGCCAGCCTCAGCTACTTTGTGGGGCCCTTGACAACTTAGTGAGACCCCCTTTCAAAATAAAGGATAAAAAATAGGGCTGGGGGTGTAGCTCAGAGGTAGAATGCCCCTGGGTTCAATCTCCACTACCTCAAAAAAAAATAGATAATTTTATTGGTGCATTGTAATTATATATCATAGTGAGGTTCAAATTCATACAAACAGACACATAGGCCTTGGTATGATTCCCTTCAGGTCTTACCCTGCTACCCACCCCTCCCCATATATAATGACTAGATTGGGACTGATACCTTCATACACAGGCACAGCCTCATTTGGACTGTTTCTTTCTTCAGTTCTTCCAATCCCCACCCTCTCCCCCGTTCACTTCCGCTCTCCTACTGGTCACTCTCCTCAATTATCTAAAGTCCTTTTAGCTTCCTATTTTCTCTCTAGCTTCCATACATGAGAGACATTGACTTTCTGCGACTGGCTCATCTCACTGAGCATACTATTCTCTAGCTCCATCCATTTTCCTGCAAACGACATAATTTTGTTGTTCTCTATGGCTGAGTAAAATTCCGTTGTGTATATATACTACATTTTCGTTATTCATTCACTTGTTGACAAACACCGAGGTTGGTTCCATAGTTTGGCTATTGTAAATTGTGCTGCTATAAATATGGATATACTTGTATTACTGGAGTATTCTGACTTTAATTCTTTCGGAAAGATACCAAGGAGTGGTAGAGCTGGGTCATACGGCGGTTCTATTTTTAGTCTTTTGAGGAACCTCCATACTGATCTCCACGGTGGTTGTACTACTTTGCAATCCCACCAACAGTGTAGAAGAGTTCCTATTTCCCCACATCCTCGCCAGCACTTGTTATTGTTTGTGTTCTTGATAACTGCCATTCTAACTAGGGTTAGATAACATCTCAATGTAACTTTGATTTGCATCTCCCTGATTGCTAATGATGTTGAGCATTTTTCATACATTTATTGGCCTTTTGTGTTTCTTTTTCTGAGAAGTGTCATCATATTCTTAAAAGATTCTTAACCCCCCCCCCCAAAAAAAAGGCTAAGAACCACTTGTGTTGGAACCTAAGGATTCCAGACCTCACTACTCTTCTGCATTCCGAATAAGCTTTGTGGCTCTTGTTTAGTTCCATAGTCACTCATCAGGAGTTGGGTTCTGGTCCATGGCAGCCACTCAGCTATCTTAGAGCAACACCTTCACCCAGGTAACTCTCTGTGTTCTTAGGAAGGGAATGGTGGCCTACTGAGGGACCCAAATGAGAGCCCAGAAAGTTACTTGGGTGATTTCTGCTGAAGGCCATTAATGTTGTGTCTTTCTTTCTAGGTAATCTCATTGCCAGGTGAGTCAATCTTATTACTCAGGTGGCCTGTGGAAGGGCTACAGATTCAATTCAACCTTTTAGTTGAGGTCAGTATAGGATTTTTCCCCTTCCATGAATTGCTGTGATCCTTCAGGTCTTCACAGTTAAAACCAAAGATTATGAGATTAGGAGGATTTGGTCAGTGATCCCAAGATAAATGATGGAGGACTCCTCAAACTCAATGAATTATAAGAATCACAAGGCTGTTTCCTTCTCTCCTTTGAATCTCTCTTGCTTTGCTTAGCCCAGGCATTTAAAGGCATTTAAAAAGACTTGCAAGCATATAAATGTAAGACTTTCTTTCTTTCTTTTTTGGTACCAGGGATTAAATCCAGGGCCATTCTACCTCCAAGCTACACCCCCAGCCCTTTTTATTTTGAAAAAGAGTCTTGCTCAGTTGCTGAGGGTCTCACTAAATTGCTAAGGCTGGACTAAAACTTGCAATCCTCCTGTCTTAGCCTCCCAAGCACTGGGATTACAGGCGTGTACCACCAGCTTAGACTTCATTTCTTTTTAATGATGTGTGTCATCTAAATTGTGATGCCATCAATAGGGACTGTTATATTTGGTTGTTTTCTTAACTTCTGCTCTCACGTGCCTTTCAACATATGTAAAAATACTTACGTAGTGTTTCAGGTCCATAGCATTCGATACAGAAACATTCTTTGGGGTGTTTCTCTCTCCCTTTTGGTAATATCATATTTAACTCAAAAGAAGTCATAGGCATATTGGGGGCAGATAGTAGGTACAAATCTGACAAAGAGCTAATGAGCTCTCCTGTGATTATCAGGGAGGACGGTGACTCATTAAATCTCATTTCCTGGGCAAGTCCACATAGGGAGAAGAAATTAACTGGAATAAAGGCCTGAGAACCTAATGCAGTCAGATTTATGAGCATCTGTGTAGGCGGCCACACGATAATCAGTGCAAACAGTAAAATGTTTTAATGAGGTTCTCTGAGATATTTAATTAATTACTCTTTTCATTTTTTTAAAGTTTTGTTATTTTCTGGTAGGAATTGACCCCATAGCAGGGAGGGGCTTGAAGCCACATGGGGCTGACTTTTGGTTGGATAGGAATATAGCTTTATTAACAATGCTGTTGATATTCATAGCCATGCTGAAAAGAGGGTCACCGTAGTTAGAATCTGCGAAGACTTCTCCTTTGGGTTCAAAGTCTATAAGTATCTGCTTAGAATTAATCCTTTTCCAGGTTCTTTAGAGTGAATTGTTTCTCATTGTCAGGGTTTTCCACTGCTCAGTAGAGTTTTCCAAAAAAAGGGCAAACCATAAGGGAGATGAAGAAGAAATGGCAATCTGTTTTTGATATCTTAACTTTTCTTTAAATGCTCATTTTCACTTTCCTGGTGTTTCCCTATATCTTATTCCTCAACCTTCAATCCTAATAGCTTTCTAAGCCCGCATCAGTTAGATAGCAATAGCTTAAGTTGTTGCTCTTCTTAGAAACTCACCAGGGACTCATATATGCAAATAAATGAATTCTCAGTGGTAGGATGTGAGATGTCATACTAGATCAAGTAGGATTGTGGTACTTGGTAGGTCTTAAGTCTCACCTGTTCATCAGACCAGCCTCATGACTTGATCATCCCATATATGTTGGGATTTAGAATTCTGATTGCTAGAGAAATCGTCAGTGACTAGGGAGGAGGGATCAAAGAGTGGCCTGTGTGGTACCTGTTACCATATGATCTTGTCACATCAGCTTATTTGGGAACTTCATTCAGAAACAGGAAAAGTCGCCCTTAGTTTATATTCTTTCCCTGACCTTTGTGTTTCCAGATCCTGTCCATGTCATCAATTTCTAGACTGTGACTAAAATCCATGTTTTCTACCACAACCACAAAGAGATCACCTACAGGTCTGATTTATTTTTGAAGGGCCGTGGGCAGGATTCCTGATGGAGAAATAATCCCAGGCAGCCCTTTTATAGCAAAGACGAGTGTGCCAGTACAAATGTCAAGATGATTTAGATAAATTCAGGTTCCAACTCATGTTCATGTTAAACACCCAGTATTTGAACCTATCCATCTTTTATGGTCATAATTGTCTATGGTAATATACTGGGGTAGACCATGCCAAAACAATGGGGTGAGGTTTGTGGGGATCTTAGTTCATAACCTGAAAGATGAATAAATGAAATGACCAAATTTTCTTCCCTTTTTCCCCCTGGGGGGAGGAGTTACTGGAGATTAAGCTCAGAAATACATCCACGCTAGTCAAGGACTCTATGACTGAGCTACATCCCCAGTCTGCAACTACTGTGTTTTCTTGATTCAAAAATATACATTAAAATAAAAACATTTCAATGTTTTAATAGTTCATAAAATCATGTTAGAGTTCATAAATATGCTTACTATTTTGTTATTTTCTCCACAAATATCTGTTATTAAATCTTATAATCCACATTTTCTCATAATTTAGAAAGCACTGTTATTTTCTCCACAAATATCTGTTATTAAATCTTACAATCCACATTTTCTCAGAATTTAGAAAACACTGTTCATTCCCTCTAGGCTAGAAAGTCTTACTCACAACTTGGTTGCATTTTGCCTCATAAAAACACCATAGTTAAATCTCTTCTATTACTGATGAGCGGAAAAGCCCGGCAACTTTTAAAAAACAAGCAAAAGGTGTTCAAGCTGCAGAAAACACAGCTTAAACATGACAAATGGCTGAACTGACTCAGCTGGGGCAAGCTGCCACAGCCAAGCTGTCGTGTGTGGGAACCTAAGTCAAGGTTCCATGGAGGATCGGAACTTAGAGGTGTAGCTAAGGTCTGGGCCAAGACAGTGAAAGAGAATGGTCACATTCAGGGCAACACAGGTTTCAGAGGCAGAATCTATAGAGAACACTGGGAGCAAAACCTACAAAAACATACACAGATGTTTGTGCTTGGAAAAAGTTTTGGAAGCTGGGCTTGGTGGTGCACGCCTATAATCCCAGACTTGGGAGGCTGAGGCAGGAAGATCATAGGTTTGAGGCCAGCCTCTGCAACTTAGTGAGATCCTCAGCAACTTAGCGAGACCCCGTTTCAAAATAAAAAAATAGAATAGGGCTGGGCGTGGTGGTGCACACTTGTAATCCCAGTACTTGGAATGCTGAGATAGGAGGATCGCTAGTTCACAGCCAGCCTCAGCAATTTAGTGAGATCCTGTTTCACACTAAAAAATAAAAAATAGGGCTGGGGGTATAGCTCAAAGGTGGAATGCCCCTGGGTTCAATCCTCAGTACCACACACACAAAAATAGAATAGGGCTGAGGGTGTAACTTGGAGATAGAATCCCCCTGGGTTCCATCTCCAATACCAAAAAAAAAAAAAAAGATTTTGGAAGAATATATCCAGAGTCTTAATGGTGTTGAAGAGCAGGATGCTATTTGTAAGAGACCTCAACATTTTTTTAATTTGTATATTTATGTTGCTGTAATATTTTATGATGGCTTATAACTTTTTAAACTAAGAAACTATAAAAAATAAAGAGAAAAATATACTTCAGAAGTAAAAAATAGTCTGGAGCCATGGAGGTACAAGCCTGGCAAAGCCAAGATCATTTATTTATTTATTTTTTGTTTTGTTTTGTTTTTGCGGTACCGGGGATTGAACGCAGGGGCGTTCTACCTCCGCGCTACGCCCCCGGCCCTATTTTTTATACTTTATTTTGAAACCGGGTCTCACGAGGTTGCGGAGGGCCTCACTAAGTAGAGAGAGAGAGAGAGACAGGGAGAGAGAGAGAGAGAGAGAGAGAGAGAGAGAGAGAGCTGAGGCTGGCCGCAAACCCGGATCCTCCGGTCTCTGCCTCCCAAAGTACTGGGATTACAAGTGTGCGCCACCACGCCCGGCTTCAGGATCATTTATTTAGATAAGTATGTGCACACGCTCTGCCTTCATAGCAGTGCACAACCAGGGCGCATTCCAGTGCACCACCCTCTGTGTCCTGGGCCTGCCCCTGACAATCTGGGGCCCTAGATGGTGTCACATCCCAACAGTACCCCTGGTCCAGTGGCTCCTAAGTACTGACTGGGGTGGTAGACTACCCATAGGCTACAGAGGCTACTAACTCAAGGAAGGAGGGGCTGAGGCTGAGGTTTCCTTGCTGAGAGCCTCAAGGGTATGTGTTCAATCCAAGAGGGGAGGATCAATTGCCCTGTTTTTAAAGCAAACACTGTGTTTGCCATTGCTGTGGTCTGAATACATTCCCCACCCCCCAAGATGCATGTACTAAAACCTAATCACACCGGGCGTGGTGGCGCACACTTGTAATCCCAGTACTTTGGGAGGCGGAGACCGGAGGATCCGGGTTCGCGGCCAGCTCAGCTTTCTCTCTCTCTCTCTCTCTCTCTCCCCGTCTCTCTCTCTCCCCCC
>PVJS01011895.1:0-44849 GCA_004027185.1 Glis glis
AGAGGGGGAGAGAGAGGGGGGAGGGAGAGGGAGAGGGAGAGAGAGGGAGAGAGAGAGAGAGAGAGACATTCCATCAGCCCATACATCTAAGCATCATCTATCTATCCGTCTGTCCATCCATCCATCTACCCACTCATCCATCCACCCAACCATTATTCATCATCCACCTATCCATCCACCCAACATCCATCCACCCACCCATCATCCATTCATCATCTTCATTCATCTACCCACCCAATCACTCATCCATCCATCCATCCATCCACCCATTATTCATCAACCATCCATCCACCCATCATCCATCCACTCATCTATCCATTCATTATTCATCATCCATCTATCCTTCCACCCATTATCCATCATACACCCACACACTATTTATCATCCATCCATCCATCCATCCATCCATCCATCCATCCATTCATTCATCTACCCATCATCCATCCATCTATCCACTTGCCCACTCATTCATCCATTCATTATTCATCATCCATCTATCTGTCCACCCATCATCCATCATCCATTCCTCTATCCACCCATTATTCATCATCCATCCATCCTTTCATTCATTCATCATCCATCCATCTACTCATCCATCCACCTACCCACCTACTCATCCATCTATCCACCCATTATTCATCATCCATGTGTCCAAACATCCATCATTCATCATCCATACATCAATTCATCATCTATCTACCCATCCATCCATCCAATCATCCCATCATCCATCATCCATTAATCATCTATCATCCATCCAACCCACCATCCCATCATCCGTCATCCATTCATCATCTATCTATCCATCCATCCACCCATCCACCCATCATCCTTCATCCACCCATCACACATTTGCCTGCTCTGTGCCCTGCAAGGTCAGGGGCAGGAGAGGATGCCCAAGCAAGAAGCCCTGCCCTTTGGGAGCTCAGGCTTATGGGGCTTCCTGGGCTCCAGCCCTCCTGAACAAGCCTGTGCAAACCAGGGGCACTGTGGACTCAGGCTGCTCTTGGGAGGGAGACCAGGCCAGATCCATCTCAGGGAGCAAAGGAGATAGTGGCCTGGTGACATAAGGCCAGATAACAGGCAATGAAAAAGGGATCTAACTGTTTAGGCCTCCTCAAAGCCCCTAAATAAAGTGGGAAAACACAGCTGCCTCCAGGTTGGGGCGGCGGGATGTGATAAATGGGCATTCCTGGGCACTGGCCATCCCCGGGAAGCAGGGGTAGCAAGGGAAACAGGCCAGAATTGAATTTTCTTGTGCCTACTTTTGAGCAATGAAAGAAACTATGGAGAATATATGACAGGAAGTATCAGGCGGGAAGCAGATGGGTCAGGCACATCACATGTTAAATGGGATAAATAACCCGGGTTTTCTTGCAGCCACTCAGACACAGATGGAGGCAGTAGAATCAGAAGAGAGGATGCAGCTCCACTGTGGGCATGCTCCCTCTGGCCTGAGGAGGCAGGCAGAGGTCTTCTACCACACTGACCATGAAGGCAAGGGCCTCATGGAGGTTGTGACCCCATCCGGTGGCCTGTACCCTGGGATCACGCCCCCTGTGAGGAACCCTTCTACCTGGTTACTGAGCGTTGGAAGAAAAGGCTGTGTGTCCTGATTCTGGGGTCTAAGAGACCCCGGAAGCAATGCTCCTGGGACAAAGGGTTCCTTCCCAACTCGTCCCTGGATGACCTGACAAGTATGGAGTCAACGCCATGGAGGCTCCAGCAAAGAGCTGTAGGAACAGAGGTGGCCATCACAGTGCTGGCAGAGCCCATGGCCACTTCCCCAGGGACAGTGTCACATTTAGCACGAGTTACTGACTGTCTGCCCAAAGGCCCAGGCTCCTGTAGCATTTACCAAATGGCTGTCACACTCTCCACATGCAGACCTCCTTCCCAGACTGCTGGCTGCTCAGAAGGTGGGAAGACCTTCCTCTTCTCCAAGTCCACCCTCATAGAGCTGTGGTGTCGAGAGGATAGAAGACATGGCAGAAGAGGATTGGTGTATGAAGAGACACAGACACCCCTGGGAGGTGCAGAACATCACACATGCACACACACATGCACACACGTGCTAGAGGTCCCTGCTAAATCAGTGACTGGTCCTGAGACCCTGTCAGCCCACTTGATTCCTCTGAGCCCAGGCTCCTCCTCTCAAATGTCTCAAGTGTAAATGCTGCAAGATGTGCCTCTCAGGCCTGTCCAGGGCTGAGGAGAGTGCCCAATGTGACAAAGGAGGAGACAGAGGAGGCTGCCACGCCTGCTGCTCTTGCTGTCTCGTCCTTGGGTGATGGTGGCGGCTGGCACGCTGTGTCTTGGAGATGCAGGAGGAGCCATGGGGATGTTCACACGGGTGCTGCAGATGCCCAAGAACAGGGCCACATCTGGGCACTCCTGAGGCTCCTTGCAGCCTCTCCTTCCCACCTACACCCCTTCCCCTGGCTCAGAGATATGGTGCCTTGACCAATTTTAAAAGCAAAACCTTCACAACTGATGGAGGGCAAAGCCGGGAGTCTGGCAAAAGCCACCTCTCTTGTCTCTCGTGGGACATTTCATCAAATCTGAGATCTGGCTGTCATCCCCACGGCGTTCCAAGTAGGACAAGACTAACAAGGGACACTGATGCTGACCATGGTGGGAGAACCTGCCTGCATGCTGGGTCTCTCCTCCAGGGACAATGCCTCTCTCATGCCCCCCCCCCACACACACACAGGCTAGGCTCCCAGCGTCGCACAGTTCCACACCCACAGGCATGTCTAGAATCTGGGAGCAGTACGGGTGCTGTGTGCACATGCCTATACCCTGGGCATATGGATCATGACACTGAGAACTAGCAGGTATGAGCCTATTGTCCAAGATCCACACTCTCCATTCCTAATCCACTCTCAAAGCAATTTTCCTCGGTTGAGGGCAAGACTTTCAGCCAGCCGCTAGGAGGATTTGAAGAGGAAGGAGCCACAGTCTCTGCCTTTGAAAGAAATCTAATCTGGAAGCCTGAATGAGGCCCAGGCTGAAAGCCCACGCGAGGGGACAGAATGCGATAATGCACAACACCCCGCTGGAAGACACAGGGGGAGGCGAGATGCCATTTACAAGGGCAACAAAAGAGATAGAACACCCATGAATACATTTGACAAGAACTGTGCAAGACCTGAATGAGGACAACTTCAAAACATTCATGGGAGAAGCCAAGAGCAAATTTTAGCAAATGCCAATTCACACGGTCGGGGAAGCTCAGGAACCCAAAGATGTCTATTCTAAGCTAATTTGTGAATTGAACTCCGTCACAACAAAAATACGAATGGGTTGCTTTCTCTGAGGTGAGTTAAGATAATTTTAATTTCAGATAGGAAAATGAAAGCAAAGGTAGCCAGAGGGACCTGGGGGAAGGGAGTGAGTGGCCAGCTCTGGCAGACGAGAGTCATCAGTAAGGACTCAGCCATGATCCTAGAGCGCCGTGCTGCCAGACAGACAGGATGAAGGAGCTCAAAACAGAGTCCAGAAGCAGACCTGAGCCAGGGGAGCCCTCCTGGGAGGGGGCCACGAGGTGGAAGGGCAGGGACAGCCGGGACGAGGAGAGGCACAGGGGATGGCTCTCCTACCACACAGGGCTGTGCATGTGTGAGGGTGTGCATGTGTGAGCTATACCTGTGTGTGTCTGTGTGAGTGTGCATGTGTGAGCTATATAACTGCCTGAGTATGTGTGCATGTAACTATGTGTGGGCTATACATGTGTGCATGTGTGAGTATGAGCATGTATGAACATGTGTGCATGTGTGATGGTGTGCTTGTGGGTGTGCATGTGCATTTTTGTGTGTGCCTGTGCATACGTGTACATGTGTGAGTGATACGCCTATCTGCATATGTATGTACTGTGTGCATGTGGGAACTGTACATGTGTGTGCTTCTGTGAGGATACACACATGTACTTGCCTTTGGGCATGCTGTGTGCCCATGTATTCATATGCATGCATGTGTGGGCTATAGACATGTGTGCTTGTGTGAGTGCATGCACATGTGAGTCCACATGTGTGCGTGCATGTGGGTGTGCTGTGTGCCCGTGCATATGCATATGTGTGTGCATGGTCTAGGTGCCTTCTCTCTGATAACAGTAATCGCTTCACACTCCCAGAGGCACCTGTCCCCGCAGTAGGCTCTGACACTCCTGCTGCCCCTGGCCTCCCGCCTGCCACGCCCACACTGTGCAGGACACAGTGACTCCCTAGCAGGGCTTACAGGGTGACCCAGTGAGTTAAGTCTGGCCACAGAGAGCAGAAGAAAGCGGTACGTGAGGTAACCTGACCTCGAGGGGTCCCACCGATGTCCCTGGCCCCAGCAGCTGCCCTTGATGGGCATCCCCACCCTCCCGTTTCACTGCACACTGCCGCTGGGAGGAGCCCAGACATCCTGGACAGGGCCTCGGGCCAGTCAAAGGAGGATGGCACGGTCGGCGAGGGGCACTCGGAGACCAGAGCGAGGAAGCTTTCAAGAGCCTGGCGCACCCGCCGTGCACAGGTGTTGCTGGGGACCCCAGAGGCACTGCCCTAAGAGCTGCGCCAGCCCTGGAGCTCCATGCTGGGCAGCCCTGGAGGCCGGGCAGTGAGGAGAGGTGCAGGGAGGGTGTGACTCGTAGACATGTGTACTTACAGCCCACAGATGTGGTGATGGGTGTCTGCCTGGATGCTGGAGGGGTGCCGGTTACCTGCACTGAAGCCTCACCCCTCCAGCGAGGGCATCCACCTGCGCCCAGCAAGTACCCCTGTGTCAGCCCGGCGGATGTGCTGACTCCATGTCACGGAGCAGCAGGAAAGACAGAGAGTCTGCACCGGCCCTGACATGGTCGTACTGCAGGACCTGCGGTAGATGACACTGTCTCTCCTCATCCCATACCAGAGACTGTCACAGGCATCAAGTGCAAAGATGGAGGGTAGATGGTCTGGGGTCCAGTAAACAGGAAAGCTCCCATCTCTCCCCACAGTGAGCCCCGAGCACAGCACACAGGAAAAGCCCAACTGCAGTGGACAAGCATGCAGTCCCAAATGTGCAGGTGTCAGCCGCTCCCAAATCTGCACCTGGACGCCTGGGCATGGCCCCTTGGTCCAGCTCAGGGCTTAAGGACACGTCAGGCTAGGCAGGCGTAGGGCTGGAGGGAGCTTAACTGAGTTAGGGGCTTTGACCAGTGCAGCTGGCAGGCAGCGAGCCCAGAGTCAGCCTCCAGGTCCTGGGAGGGAACCCGTGGGCTAGGCGTACTGGTGTGGCACTGTGGGCCAGACAGTCACATCCAGTCAGACTTCCCCCTAGTGGGCAAGGCCAGCATAGCAGCTCCCAGGGCGGCCAGGGGCAACTGTGGAGGGTTGCACTGTCCATGAGCTTGTGGATCCGGCACATGCCGGTCTCACCTGGAGGGCCCACCTGCAGGGCTGAGTGCTAACTAGCAAGGCTGCAGGGAGGGATTAGGGCCTCTTCCGACCTGGAAAGTGTCCTAGTTTCTGGTCCCACTCTAGTCCCGTGCCCCTGCCACAAACTGACTCTCCTCATCTGCGTTCTTCCCAGTAGGATCTTGTCAAGGGCAGCCACATGGCCTGTGCATCCGTCCCCCAAGACCCTAAGCTTGGCGAAGGCTACCTTGAGCCCTCGGATCTCTGTGTACCCTTCCACCCCACAGATGCCACGACTTGCCATCTCCCAGTTTCAAACCCAGTTTCCTGGGGTGCATGGTATGGCAGGAGGCTTGAGTGGGGGACCCTGTGAAACCCGCCTGGCTGAGGACAGGAGTCAGGCTGCACCCAGGTGGCGCTCCAGGGTCTGCCCTGAGTCTGCAAGGAGAGGTTTCCATTGAGGAGAACACTCTAGGTATGGAGTAGTGCCAGGTCCTAGGGGCCCCTTGCCTCTCTACACCCCCAGGGTCCATGCAGCAGGAGCTGAGCATGTGCATGCTGGCTGGAGTTTTTGTTGAGAGCATTGTGTGTCTGTCCCCAAGGCTGCAGGCATGGGGACCATCACTGCTACGGTGCCTGACCTGCAAGTAGCCGCCCTTGCTCCTATCAGGCTTCTGAGCATGGCATCAGGAGGTCGCTGGAGGAGGTCAGAGGCTGCCAGGCCCCAGCGCCCTCACGGCAGAGCCATCCTGCTGCAGGTGCATTAGCTAGACCCCTACCAGAGGAAGAGAGAGCCAATGAAGAGGGAGACAGGGTGTGGACAGGGGTCATGAGCAGAGAGGGCCCCGCCACTGGGGAGGGTCCCTGCACACCCCGGAGCCCTGGGAGGCCTGGCTGCCTCCAGGCCTGTTCCCAGCTCATGTGGCCCGGGATCCTAGCCCTGCCAGATTTCCCCCTAACATTGAATTTTATGCTACTATCAACTAAATTGAAGCTTAACCCAAATCACTACTGTCTGCTTAAAATCTCTCTAAATGAGCGTCTCACAGCGGGGACCTGGCCCTAGATGGGTCTGCTAATCACAGCCCACAGCTGGCAGGGCCCGTGCTCTCCCCAGAGAGGTGTCCGGAATACCATGCGTGGGGGGCAGGGCCACTGGAGCAGCGCTCTGGGAGGAGGGGGAGGGGGAGCACAATACAAACTTAAAACAAATTAAACTGATAAGCACAGGTGTGCGGGCAGCTCTTTAATACGCTGATACTATTTGCTGTGGATATACACCCGCAAGTGGGGGTTGCTGGATCTTCCGGTAGATCCACTTGTCGTTTTTTGAGGACCCTCCACATGTTCTTCATGACGGCTGTACTAATGCACGTGCCACCTGGCGTCTGCGAGTTTCCTTTGCTCATGTCCTCACCCATGCTTCCTCCGTGTCTCGTAGGTAGCAGCCTTTTCGCTGGGGTGAGACAACATCGCAGTGTGCTCTCCATGATGATCAGCCATGCTGAGCATTTTCCCCTAGACCACACCCAAGGAAAGGAAGGAAGCCAGAGTGGCTATGTGACCCCTGCCTTGGGCTCATCGCAGCACGGTTCATAATGGCCAAGGCAGGGAGTCATCCGGCGCTATCATGGATGGAAGAAAGCATGGTGTATGTATGGTGTATGTGTGCAACAGAACAGCCTTAAACTAAAGGAAATTCCGCCATTTGCAACAACTTGGGTGAACCTGGAGGAAAATATGCTAAGCAAAATAAGCCAGGTGCAGAAGGCCAAATACCACATGCTCTCCTTTACATGTGGACTCTAAACTCATGGACGCAGAGAGCGGGTTTCCAGGTTAGAGGTAGGGAGGAGAGGGGGTCATTGGTCCAGTTCCAATGATGCACCATGGACACGTTCCAGAGGTCCACTGGACAGCGATAGGTGTGGTGCACTTCCAAGTGTGTGAGGAGGGCGGACCTCACATTATATGTTTTTATCATTAAAAACACATGACACAACAACAACAAAATGAGCAAATAGTAGAAACAAAAACAAAGGGAACGAAGCATTTTGACAGGAGCTGGAGGTCCCCGTCACAGGAGATCCTGTTTGTCCCGCCCCACCTCTGCTCACATTACAGACTCGCCTTTCTGTGTGGGTCAGCCGCACCGCAATGAAGCTGTTGACAAAGACCCCACCCACGAGGTTGAGTTTCAGCAGAACAACATGCCACAGATCACCTGGGGTGGCGGGTACAGAAGGCGAGGTGAATGTGACAATTCAGAGGCCCCAGGACTCCAGGTGCCCGCTGGTCAGAGTGGCAGGGACACCCAGCCCTTAGGAGGCTTGCTAAACAGGACACACACTTTGCCCCCTGTGACTTCTGTCCTTGAAGGAAAGAGGTCCCTGCTGGGATCCTGGACCGGCGGGTGTGAGCAGGCAGGCCTTCCGGGACTGGTCAAGGCTGTGGACTGCCACCTCCCAAGGTCCGTGGTGAGTCAAGCACTCCTGGTATACGCTGGGCCAAAAGAGGAACATGTGGGCTGACCCAAAGGGGCCTGGACTTTGGGCTTTTGAGCAGGAAGAGGTTAGGAGGCATGTGAGTAGGGTCCAGGTCAAGGACAGAAGTCGGGAGGAGGAGCAGGAGATGGGACAGCCACAGTGCATGGTGGGAACTCCCATGCCAGGCAGCCCACCTGAGCAGAAGCAGAAACCCCTCTGTGGGGACAAAAGGGGAGGCAGAGCATGCACAGAGCCTCTGCCCTGCACTCGGGGCTTCCAGAGGACGCAGCCACATCTCTGGCCCTGCTTCAAGTGGCCTCAGCTCCTAGCTCTTCCATAGCCAGACAGGAGACCTGGACCCTGGCTGGACTCTGATTCTGGGGAGAACAATGTCCCAGCCTCTTGGACTCCTGAGAAGGCCGCACAGGGCCTCAACAGGACCTGATAGGTATGGGGCCTGGATAGATAGAACCCTGTTCTGTCATATACCTCCCTGGCCCCTTCACATATACCACAGGTCACACATATCCCTGAACTCCACACCTAAGCCTCAGTGCTCATGTGAGGCCACGGGGGGCTGGGGCTCTGCGACCGTGAGTCGTGGAGGGGCAGGACATTGCTCCGTGTCAGCCTTAAGTGCCACCTCTGACTCCTAGTCACAAGGACGCCTGGCCCCAGTCCCGTACACACTCCCTCCCTGAACCTAACAAGTTCTGCGTTACTGAAAACAAGGAAAGAAAAAATAAACAAAACTTCAGCCAGAGAGCCAGTAGAGAGAAACTGGTCCAAACCATGGCTTTCTAGAAGCACCTGGAAGGTCCCACTCTGGACAGGTCTCCGCTATGCTAAGGTAGAGCCAAGTGTAGGAACAATAGCCGGCCATTCCAGTCTGACTGTAGGGAGGCTCCTGGCCCCTCCGCCATGTGTCTAGTCCCCTGGGCTCCCCTCGCTGGTCCCCCTGGGGCTCCCCTCGCTGCCACCGCCATCACCCACACACCTGGAGAGGACACAGGGCTGGAGCTGAGGGACGCAATCCTCTCACCCGATGCTGAGCATCCCAGCGAGGAGCTCTTTAGATGGGTAGGCACGTTCCTGGTAATCGGCCCATACGTTTTGTCCTTTATTATATGTGTGAAGATTGGGGAGGGGTGTCAATAAAAACCTTCTCTTTTAAAGTGTTTGGGGGGGTGGACATAATATCCTTGTTTGTGGAGTGGAATTATTGTCTCATTGATAGCATTTGCTATTGTGTATCTGTCTCTCTCAATCTAGCTGCAGGAGGTGACCTCCAAATAAAGTTAATTTAATCTGCAGAAATAACCCCACAATTGACTTTCCCGAAACTGATATTAGATGAAATCTCTGTTCTGCTGAGCCTGCCTGTCATTAGCTATTCCCCGTGAAAGGCCTAATGTACAGCATTTAAAAATCTCCCCCAGTGTTGTCAGATTTCATAAACATGCTCTTTTATTAAGGAATTAGTGGTGGCATGGGCTGTGGGGTTGGGGAGTCTGGGCGGATAACCAGGACCCTGCACTGGGCAGATGGGACTCCCACAAGTGGCCACAGCAGAGAGCCCACACCACCCTCCCACAGGGCAAGAAGGATGTGGGAGCCCCAAGAGAGCAGGAAGGGAAGACTGGCTCCCCAAACTATGGGGAGAGCAGGCTGTGATAGAGCTTGGAGTCTCCGCAGTCGAGGGCAGCCACCTTTCCTGGGAGTGCAGACACGTGCTGCAGGCTTCAGCAGCACACTCCAACTTTCTTTCTGAGCATCACCCACCAGATGAACAGTGTGGTGATGGACACATTCTTCCTTCAGGCAGGTACCTCTATCCCAGAGTCAGGATGCCATGTTCATCTTTCAGGTGACTCTGGGGATATTTCTTCCAGCCTCTAGAGGTTGGTTGACCCTCTGATACCCAGTGCACAACCCTCCCTTCTCACTGGTGCAGGTTGGGACAAGGCGCCTCCATCAAGGCTGGCTTTGAGTCTCTGTTCCACCCTTCCTTCCTCCCCAACTTTGGGACATTTTCACTCCTGTCTCCCCTACCTGGTTATCACCTCTGTGAAATCCGTGGGGATGTCAGGATTCAATGAGGCTGCACCATGAAGGGATGAGCCACACTAGGAGGGATGGAGGGCTCGGGCCACTTGAGCTGGATTGAGACTCTCAGGTCTCGGGAGGTTTCTCTTTTCTTCCTCATATTATCCATAAGCTCTGTGAGAGGATGAACTTGTCAGGGTCCTACAGCTTGTGAGTGTCTGGTGGGGGACTTGGTGGTGGGCACACAAAATCCATTGGTCCCCAGCCCAGCTGAATATCCGAAAACAAATTTCCATCCACACTTACTACTTTATCTCTGCATTGACTCCCAGTCAACCAGGCAAGAAAGGCAGTCAATAGTCTTCAGTGTGTATCTTACTTCAACCCACATTCTATCAATACAATAGCATAGGATTTTTTTAATTTTGGAAGATATTTTTGGTGTTAAATTATATTTAATGTAAACACTGAATTTCTGTAACTTTGATTAGCACTTAATTATTGTAAAATATACTAGAAACATAGGAGAACATCTGGGTGATCTAGGACTAGGCAAAGAGGTCTTTAAATGTCAGTGGTCAAAATACATAAATTAAAAACAGATTTCTAAAGTGGATCAATAAAAAACAAATTGTATATTGTCTACCAGAAGTTCACTTGAAATATTAAAGACAAGAATACATTGAAAGTAAAGTATGGGGAAATATATACCATGCTAACACTAATCAGAAGAAAATGGAGTAGCTTCATAATGTTAAGCAGAGGAGAATTAAGAGCAAGGAAAGTTATCAGAAATACATCTGAATAAGCTCAACACCCACTTATGATAAAAAAAGAAAAACTAAGAAGAGAGGGGAGCTTCCTTAACTTGATAAAGAATATCTATAAAAAAAACCTACATAAAAACATCATACTGGTTGCCACAAACTCAAAGATTTCTTGCTAAGGTAGGAAACAAGGCAAGAATGTTCCCCTTTCACTACTGTTATCCATCATCATACTAGAAGTCTTGGCTATAGGACAAGAAAGGAAATAGCATCCATGTGGATTGATAAGGAAGAAATCAAACTCTTTGTTTGCAGATGAAATATGGGTCTATGTAGAAAATCAGAATCTATTAAAACTAATGAATGATTATTCAGTGTTGCAGAGTACAAGGTTGATATACAGCATTCAGTTCTTTCATATATATCAGCCATGAACAAATGAAATTTGGAATTAAAAACATAATATCCTTTGCTTTAGCAATCCAAAAATGAAATACCTAGACATAAATCTAACAAAATATGTACAACATCTATATGAGGAAAACTACAAAACTCCAAAGAAAGATACAGAAAAAGTAAATAAATGGAGAGCTAGTCCATGTTCATGGATAGACTCAATATTGTCAAGGTTTCAGTTCTTCCCAATTTTGATCTACAGATTCAATGGAATACCAATCACAATCCCAGAATCTCACTTTATGGATATAAACAAACTGACTCTAACATTCATATGGAGAGGCAAAAGACCCAAAACAGATAACTCTATGTTGAAGAAGAATAAATTTGGAGGACTGACATTACTGACTTACTGTAAACTCCAGTATACAAGACAGTGTGGTATTGATGAAATAACAGACATATAGGTCAAGGGAACAGAACTGGGAGCCTATAAGTAAATCCACATGAATAAAACCAACTTATCTTTGACCAAAGAGTAATGGCAATGTATGGAGCAAAGATAGTCCTTTCAATAAATGGTGCAGAAGAATTAATCCAGCCGCCCAGCTGACACCATTCACAAAAATTAACTCCTAGTGGATCATAGACCTAAATGTGAAACACAGAACTATAAACACTTAGCGCATCCATAGGAGATAATCTAGGTGACCTTGAGAGGGGTAATGGCTTTTGATACAACACCAAAGGCACAGTCCATGAAAGAAAGAATTGACAAGCTGGACTTCATTAGAATAAAGACAATAAAAACAAACCTCCTGCTGTGTGAAAGACACTGCCAAGAGAAAGAGAAGGCTAGCCACAAATCGGGAGCAAATATTTCTAAAAGATACATCGAATAAAGGGCTATTATCCAACATATGCAAAGAATTCTTAATCTTAACAGTAAGAAAAAAATCTAAAAGACTTGAATAGACACCTTACAAAAAATATATAAAGATGACAAATAATCATACAAAAATACATTCAACATTGTATGCCACGAGGGAATTACAAATGAAAATTACATGCACTACACACCCATTATAATGACTAAAATCTACAACACATATTGAGAGGGGCATAGAGCAACAGGATCGCTCTCATTCACTGCTGGGGGGTGAAAACAGTGTGGCCACTTTGAAGGATAATTTAGTAGTTTCTTAAGAAACTTTTCATATTCTTACCATACAATTCAATGATTGTGCTCCTTATTATTTACCCAAACAAACTGAAACTCATGTTCATATAAAAACCTGCACACGGGTGTTTATGACACCTTCACAAATAATCACCCACACTTGGAAGCAACCAAGATGCCCTGCATGAGGTGAATGACTGAATGAGCTGTGGTCCATTCAGACCATGGAATATTACCCAGCACTATCAAGAAATGGCTATTGAGCCATGAGAAGACATGGAGGGACCTTAAATTGCATGTTGTAAAGCCAAAGAAGCCAATCTGAGGGGGTTCCACACTGTACGTTCCAACTGGAGGACAACTGGAGAGGGAAGCACTGTGGAGACAGTACGGGGTCAGATGTTGCCTGAGGGGAGGGAGGGATGGATGGCCAGAGCACAAAGGAGGTAGACAGTGCAGCCACTGTGCATGATGCTGTAGTGGGGATGTATGCCCTCATGAGTGATCCTGTAGCAGAGGAAATACCTCATCATACATGACGTGTTTGACATCATGTATGATGGGGGAGTGGAGGACACACAGCGTCATACATGGTGCTGTAACAGTAGATACATGCCATTGTACATGAGACTGTAATGGAGGACACCTGTCAACATGTATAATGCTGTAGCAGAGGACACACACCATCATGGAGGTGTGTTGTAATGGAGGACACATCGTGCACTGGGCATGGCAGTGGGGAGGTGGCGTGCACTGGGGCTGGGTTATGAGAAAAATCTTTGTACCCTCCAGTCACCCTTTCTGTGAACCTAAAACTCCTCTAAAAAAATAAATTTTTAAATTTTTTAATAGGGAAATGACAAGAAATTTTCCCAAATTGTCAAAAGACATTAATCCACAGATTGAAGGAGTCCATGAAATCCAAGATGTTATAAAAGGGAAATCTAAGTACAACTTTACATAAAAGTTAAACTAAACTGTAACTTTTACATGTCTAGGTTCAATATTAAAAATGTTCAAGAAGAATGACAATTTACCTTTAAAATGGGGTCAGAAAGTCAGATGACTTGATAACAGAAACAATGACAATCATCAGAAGCAGTTACAAAAAATGTAATATTCAATGTATTTAAGTATTAAAACAAAACTATTATATTACTATTTAAAGTTCCATGCTCCACAATGGGAGAGCAGTGTGTTTACAGGAAGTGACAAAAATAAATAAAAGTTTTTGCAATGGAATCTAAATATATGGCAATTAATACTATATATTTGCCATTTTTAAAAAATTGAGTGAGTTCTTGTTTTATAGCTGAAATTGAAACCAAAACACATTTTACCCTGTCCTCCACAAAATTATAACCTACAATAATACAGTTTATGTTAGAAAGTTTTTAAATTGATTGTCCCATCATAAATCTCCATCATGATATATAGAAATACATATATAAATTGGTAGCTTTTAATTTCCAGGTGCCATTGGGCTTTAAGTGCTAAGAGAAATTTCTCCAAGGCTGAGTTATTATTTCAACTATTATTAGCAACCCTATATTAAAACCACATGAATACATTACATATTTTGATAAATAATTAGTAAACAGAAGAAGTTATTTTAATGCATCTCATAATATGATGAATGGGGCCTCTCCTCACATTTAAATCATATTTCCTTCGATGGATGTGAGTCATGGCTAAAATGAGATGGCATTCAGCATCAATTTTATTCTTAATTCTAGTTCTGTTAATGCAAACACCGAATAAATGTCCATATAACTAATAGGAGCATAGAGGGGACTTTAAGTTAAGTGCGCATCAATTCATTAGAATCGCAAATTGGGTTGCTGGCCAAAGAGCTCTCTGTACGTGGGCTCCACATCACACCCACCAGCACGCTGTCCTTGCATTGCGATGGCCCCATTCTCCCATTGGCAGTGGCGCCTGTGCCTCCTCCACTGGAATCTGCAATCCTGTGGCCACAGCAGAAGAGCCACTAGGCCAGAGCACAAAAGATGAGATATACCACCACCAGATACCACCTCACACCCATTGCAGCGGCTCACATAAAAACAAAAACAGAGAGCCGGGCTTGGTGGCGCACGCTTGTAATCCCAGTACTTTGGGAGGCGGAGACCGGAGGATCCGGGTTCACGGCCAGCCTCAGCTCTCTCTCTCTCTCTCTCTCTCTCTCTCTCTCTCTCTCTCTTTTTCTCCCTGTCTCTCTCTCTCTCTCTACCTAGTGAGGCCCTCCGCAACTTCATGAGACCCGGTTTCAAAGTAAAGTATAAAAAAATAGGGCTGGGGGTGTAGTGCGGAGGTAGAACGTCCCTGGGTTCAATCCCCAGTATCGAAAAAAAACAAAAACAAAAACAGAAACCAAAACACTGAAAATGACAAGTGTTAATGAGGATGCTAAGAAATCAGAATCCTTGTGCATTAGTGTTGGGAATATAAAATAGCACAGCCACTGTAGACAACAGTGTGGTGGTCACCCTCCCCCACCAAAAAAAAAATAGAATTACCAAGTGATCAGTCAATTCCACTCTAGGTCTTATCACCAAAAGAATTGAATTTAGAGTCTCGAAGAGATATTTGCACACCATGTTCATAGCAGCATTATTCACAATAGATAAGAGTTTCAGCAACCCAAGTGCCCAGCAGTGGATAAACGGAAAAAGCAAAATGCGCTCCATTCAGTATTATTCAACTTTACAAAGGAAGTTCTGACACATTCTACAGTATAAACGAACCTTGAAGTCATTACACTGAGCGAAATGGGATTGACATAAAACAAGTCCTTCACTTATATGAGGTGCCTAGAATACTGAAGTCCACAGAGACAGGAAGTGGTCACCAGGACTACAGAGGGGTGGGGGTGCTCGTGTCGAATGGGCATGGGGTTTCAGTTTAGCAAGGGGAAAGAATTCTGGGGACGGATGGTGGGTACAACCGTACAACAATTTGACTGTGCCGAAGGCCACCCAACTAAGGTGGAAAATGTTAAGTTATGTATATTTTTTTACAATTAAACTTTAAAAATTTTAAATAATATTCTTAAAGAGCCAAAGAAAGATTCAAAAATAAAGGGGGCTTTAGTTTTTGTAGCTGTCTTCAGCCACTGTGTTATCAGGTGTTTTGTTAGACAACAACCCACAGCCAGACCAGACCTAAAACCACAGAGATCCATCATCGGAGATTATTTGGAGTTATTAGAAACATATTTGTATTTAATTATTGAATCATAAGTCAATTTAATTTTTAAATGTTTTAAAATTTAATAATTTATGTGATACTCTTGAGTTTGGTTGAAAGGAAAGAATTTGAAACACCCAAATTTGCAAAACTGATTTCCCAGTCACTGGGAATTCTCCTTTTCCTTCCCCTAATCAAGAACATTTTGAATTGTTTTTTGTTTGAAATCCAGTATTTTAGAACAGAGCTCAGAAAACTTTAGTCCATGGGCCAAATAAGACCTGCAGCCTGTTCTTTATGATCCATGGGCTAAGAACAGATTTTATATTTTCAAAGTGTTCTATCAAGAACAGAGTTTACATTTTCAAAGTGTTTTATCAAGTGACAGAGACCGTATCTGACCTGAGAAGCCCAGTGTCCAGCCTTTTACAGAGAAAGTTTGGGCTGCCCCTGGCTTTGAAAAATCATTCACTGAGATTTTTTGTGGTGAATTCTCCTTTGTCTGGAAATACTGTATTCTCCCTTTCATCTTGAACACTAGCCGTGCAATTGTCAGATGGTGGGTAACTTTCCTCAGCCATGGAGCGACTGCTCACCGTCTGTCCACCTTTCTGCTGCCCTTGCCAAGGGCTCACTCATCATGGGATTCTTGTTCCCCGGAGGCGATGCGTCTTTCCTCTCTGGCCACTTTAAGTTCTTTTCTTTGACTTTGGCGCCCTTGTCCTTCGTGTCAGCGTTCTGTGATGCACGTGCATGGTGTGCAGCTCTTACTCCAACACTCTGCCGCTCACAGTGCTTCCGCGGCATGGGGAGGCATGTCTGTAGCCAGTTCTAGAATACTTTCACCTGCCACCTCTTAGCTGTCGTCTGGCCCCAAGTTTCTCTCATCTGTTTCTGGAACTGTGATTCAAGGACGACCGTCTTCGTGCTCCTCGGCCCGTCTGGGAAGCTTGCTCAACTCTTCTGTCTCTTTAGCGATTGTTTATTTCACTTCTTAAGGTTCCATTTCGTTTCTTTACCTTTCAGATGTTCTTGCTGTCTTTATTTTTGGTATTTTTCTGGACCCGTGCTTAAGCTCCTGAATCCTCTTTTATTATATTAAACACTCGGGGGCCAGCCGTGGTGGCGCACGCTTGTAATCCCAGTACTTGGGTGGCGGAGACCGGAGGATCTGGGTTTGCGGCCAGCCTCAGCTACTTAGTGAGGCCCTCTGCAACTTCGTGAGACCCTGTTTCAAAATAAAGGATAAAAAATAGGGCCAGGGGTGTAGCTCGGAGGTAAAATGCCCCTGGGTTCAATCCCTGGTACTGAAAAAAAAAAAAAACAACACTCAGGGAACAGGATTCCTGCTCAGCACACCTCACGTCCCTACCCGGCATGTGCTGGGCTGTTTCTGCTATCCATGCGTCTTCTGTAGCCAGACAACACCTGTCCCTGTGGAGTCTATATTTGGCACTGTATGCTCAGGGTCAGTCAGTGTTGTCTGAGAGATCCCACGGGGACTGTGACAAGGGTGTGCCCTTGGGGGCACTTGAGTTGCATCTGACAGGTGACCCGGAACGCTGCAAATGCAGAGGCAGGGAGGCTCACACCTGGTCCCTTAGGCTTCACACTCTCTGCAGGTGGTGTGCACGGAAACCCGCTGATGACGGAGCGTGCTCGTGGGTGACCTTTCCCTTTGCTCTCAGACTGCTTGGGTCTATTTGCCCGTTCACCAAGTGCAGCCCCCTGGCAGGTCCTGCCTTGTTTGTTTTGCCTGCAGGGGTGCCCGCCCAGTGCAGGTCCTGGTGCCTGCAGAGGCTCAGCGCGGCCCTCTTTGAGCCCACATCATGCACAGAGGAGTGCGTTGGGTGGACACGGTAAATTCCAATGGGAGCCACTTCTCTCCAGTGATGGTGCTGGGAGTCTGGGGTCCTGACGGTCACTGTTCCCTCCCCGGACACCACCAGGAACAGAACATGTTAGTTTGAGATCACGTGGGTCCAGCCCTCTCACCTCTCTGGGGGCAGCTGAGGTGGAGGGCCTAGGCCACTGCCAAGGGTGAGGACAGAGGGGAGCCACCACCTCTGCCTGCCCAGGGTCCTCCTCCCAACCCTGAGGTCTGCAGGAAGAAGATCTGGAAGCAGGCAAGGGTTGTGGGAGATGGAATGAATTCCCTGGAGCTGGGGCGGGAGGCCTGAGGACTGGGACAGGGTCAAAAGATGCTATAAGCTTGGCGATGTGCCTGGGCTAAAACCGCTCCACCGGCTGAGCCGAGGTGAAAAGAACTCCAGCCGCTCCGCGCCAGGCAAACAGAGGCTGAGATCCTGCTCTCCCAGGGCTCCTCCAGGAAAAACAAAGATATTAAGGAAAACAAATCTAGCCTTCTAATTCCTCCGTGTTCCCCTTTCCCATTAAATAATTCACTCGGGCACCAAACAGCAGCCGCGATGCTCTTCCAACGGCCAAAAAGAACACGTGAAATCGCTGCAGGGAAAGCAAGGGGAACCAGACACTCTTTGTTGCTTCCCAGGATTCCCCTGCCTCTGGCCGCTCCACAAATACCAGCCAATTTCAGCTGTCCATGGGCTTGCAGAGGGAGCCGTGCAGGGAAGGAATTTCTGAGGTCACAGAGGGGTTAATAAAACCGCCCGCGCAAACCTTCCTCCGGCGACCCCTTCCTCATCCCGTTCTTTGACTTCAGGACCCAATTCTAGGGAATATGATTGCTTTATCCATTAATCTCCAGGAGTTTAGGCTCCGAGCCAACCTGCTCTCGCTGGGCAGAAACCACAGGTGCAGACAATGTAGAAAAATGGGCCGGGGCACCTGAAACCCAGGCACGCTCCAGCAGTTCATTTAAAAAAATAATCCTTAGATTCGCTTCGGTTTGCTCACTGACTTCTAAACCCATAGACTTTTGAGCCCTGGGGGCCTCGGCGATTCAGGAGTCTGAACCTTCTCTTTCCTGGGAGAGAACACAGGTGCCTGGCCAGCCAGTGGCCGCCTCCGGGTCCAGCATCCTACCCCAGTGCCTTAGCGGGCACTGTGATTCTACTTCTTCCCGCCCTCCCTCCTCCAGCAAAACCCCGGTGAGTGCTGGCCCTGCCGGGAGCTGCAGAGCAGGTGGGCGGGCTGCTGGCCCTGGACCCTGATGGACTGCGGGTCCCAGCTGGACCATCGTGGGACAGGACCTTCAGATCAAGCAGGAACCAGGCGGCTTTGCGGGAGGAGCACCCAGCCCTGTCCTTGGGAGAGCGCACGGGGCAGGGCAGGAGGGAAGGGTGCGGTGTCCTCCAGGAGGACAGTGAGCCTGGGACCCCAGTGTGGGGAGGAGGAGGGAGAAGGCGGCAGCTGGACAGGGGCTGCGGGAATTTTCTGCCAGGTCAGGTCTGGCGTCTGGCCAGAGTGGGTGCTTCCCAAGGAGCCTGCCTGAGCCTGCATCCACTAGAGAGGGGATGGAGGGGACTGGGGGCCATGGGAGGGCAGCCAAGGGCAGACAGGAAGTGAGGACGATTCTGCATGAACCTTGGTGCCAATCGGGATGCTGAGATAGGAGACCTTTCCTGCACAGCCAGTTAGCTAGAAACTTCTCTGATGGATGATAGGAGACTGTGGGGCCTAAACACCACAGCATAGGCACTCGGGGCATGTGAGTGGGAAAGGCAGAGTTATACAGTGTTCGACGCCCCACCAGCTGCACCAGAAGGTGAGACTGGTACCCCCAGTTATACGGATCTGCACCCCCTGGTGATTCCGCCCACCGGAGTCAGCTTTTCCGCCCCCATCAGGTGCCCAGTTTGCCTCCCCGAACCCCTCCGGGTGCTTGTCATCGTCCTGTGGCTAGACCAAAAATTTAGCATGCCCCTGAGTTCCCTCTCACCTGTCACCAGCCTGCCCAAATCCTGCCCATTCGAATGACCATCAGAGCTGTGCTGTGTCCCCCCACGCTCCCGTGTCTGCAGCAGGACCTGTGGGGCATCTGCACAGAAGCCGGGTGGCCCTTGGAAAACAGGGGCCTCCAGCCTTGCCTGCCCAGGACCCCACGCCTCCACCTCAGCACCCCACCCAGCACCACCCCTTCGCCCTCTGCCCTGCAGACCAGCTGGCCTTCCTGCCATCTCTGAACACAGCAAGTGCCCTGAAGCCCAGGGCGGCACGCCAATGCCTGTGCTGTTGGGATCTCTCCTCTCATCTATGCATAGACTTGCTCCAGCACCCGCCTCGGGACTCCCCAGGTGTCACTCCTCAGAGGGGCCCTTGGTGACCACAGCCTCCGAGCCGGCCCCTCCCTGGCCACGCCTCCCTTCCCTTAGGGCATCGGTGTTGTCCTGTTTATTTTCTGTCCACTCCCTCCCTGGTGGCCCTGCTTCCTCCTCCACCAGGTTCTCCCTGTCTTATCCCACTCCCCAGTCTGTCACAGGTGCTGCCTAGTGGTTTTTTTATTTGTCCTGGGTATTGAACCCAGGAGCTTCTACCCAGGGACATTCTACCTCCGAGCTACATCCCCTGCCGTTTTTATTTTTTATTTTGAAATGGAGTCTCGCTAGGTTGCTGAAAGTCTTGTGAAATTGCTGAGGCTGGCCTTGAACTTGCAATCCTCCTGTCTCAGCCTCCCAAGTACTAGGATTACAGGCGTGTATCACCGCGCTGGGCTCCTACTGGATTTTTGAATGAAGGAGCTGAGCGCCTCCCATGGGTTGGCGTCGGCCGCGCCATCTCATTGAATCGCACCAAGAAAGCAGAGCCAGCCACTACGTCCATACACCAGGGAGAATACAGGGTCCTGGGGGGCGGCCCACGGGCTCACCCCCACCCGAGCAAGATGGCCTGGTGCCTCAGGAACCCTGGCGGAGGGAGCAGAGGAGCTGCAGGCCAGGCCGCGTCTGTCTTCCCATCACTTTGCCTTCGACAGCAGCCCCCGCGCCCACAACGTAAATACCGCGCCGGAATGCAAACACAGCGCGGCTGTAATTGCTCCGTGAAATCTGTATCCTCTCTCTGACATGCATTTACCCACTCGACTAATCATTAACTGATAGTTTGCTGCATGGAGATAATATTTCTAATATGTAATACAATTTGCAGAGTATAGAAAGTGCTTACGGTACAAAGCTGTTATTAGAGGTCATGGACCCGTATGGAAATTGATGGAGAAACGGCCTCGCAACGCCGGGCGCAGAGGCTGAGGTGCCGACAGTCAGGACGGGCCGTGTTTATCTATGCAGGAGCCGTATTTGTAAATCAAGGGGAAAGGAAAATCAATGGATTTGCATCTTTTCTCTCTCAAAAGCCCATTAGACGTACTTTATTTAATGCCGGGCTCATTTGCCGTCCATCACTTAGGGTGATGCCCAGGGGTCGGGACCTACCAATAATTTTAATCTCCTAAAAGCACATTTCTATGCTAATTTTTAATTACAATTAGTGCCAATGTCAGCTGTTAGCTTTGGTGCTGACTTAATGATCTGCCTGTATTATACCTCTGATGTGGGACTCTATGGGAGAGGTCACTGGGGCCAACAGTGATGTGGATGCTCAGAGAAATCGTTCTCAACCTGCACACGTCGCAGCCCGTGCACCTGATGCGGAGGCTTTGCTGAGAGGCCGGGGCGCTGGCCCTGATCTCGCTCACTCCGAGCTGTGCACTCCCGCCTCCTGCGTAGTCACCCGCACCTGTCTGCCTGCGAGGAGCTCAGAGCCCACCTTGGCGCCTAGAAGCAGAAGCAGGGATGCAGGGAGGAGGACTTGGCCGTGGAAACCTGGCTGCCTCCTCGGCTGGGCTGTAAGCAGACTGGCTCTGGGTCCCGGCTTGGACCACACCCACTACGCTGCACTGTAACCCGGATGAGGCCTTGACCAGCCCCACTGGCCTCTGCAGGCCAGGGTAGGAAGGCCAGAGATGTCCACCCACCTGCCCCGACGAAGACAAGTTTACGAAGACAACTCCAGAAACCAATGCATTTACAGCCGCTCAAATGGCAGCTGCGAGCCCCAGACCTGAGAATGCCCAGGTTCGCAGTTGTTTCAGTAGTTGATTGTCTATAACATGACTTCTTGTTAAGCACGGAGGAAGAGTTAGACTTGTCGGTTGGGGGCCGGGGGCTTCAGAGAGTGGGAAGTGCCTGTCAGGGCGGCTGAGCCCTGCAGTGGTAGGAAGCCTGGGCATGGCTTTGGGGCGGGCCCTGGTGAGATTCATTTTTTAAAAGCCACACCTTGGCCGGGCGTGGTGGTGCACGCTTGTAATCCCAGTACTTGGGAGGCAGAGACCGGAGGATCCAGGTTCGCAACCAGCCTCAGCTACTGAGTGAGGCCCTCTGCAACTTCGTGAGACCCGGTTTCAAAATAAAGAATAAAAAATAGGTCCGGGGGTGTAGCTCGTAGGTAGAATGCCCCTGGGCTCAATCCCTGGTACCGCAAAAACAAAAAAAAAAAGCCACACCTTAGGAGAAGGGTTTTGGAGGGAGCATCACTGGCTTGGATGGGAAGGGAAGGAGACCATCATGCAGAGTGAGCCGGACAGCGGGCCTCCGAGCTCCGCGGGCAGCAACAGCCGAGGGGGACGCCACCGCCACGAAGGCTGCGGCTGCTGAGACAGGAAGGGCGTCCGTACTGGAAGAGCAGAGCCAGGCAGAGCCCGCTGCTGCACCGGAGCGGGGACTGGCAAGCGTTCTATGTGAAGGCCCAGAGAGAAAACACTAGGCCTCGACAGCCACAGGGGCACTGTTCCAACTGCGAGGACGGACGGCGTGGCACAAAGACAGCCAGAGGCAACAGGTGCATGAAGAAGCGCTGCCACGTTCCAATAAAACTTTATTTACAAAGCAGGCAATGAGCCAGGTTAGGCCCAAGGCCACAGTTTGCCAACCACTGGACTAAAGAATAGCTCCAAGCTGGGCGTGGTGGTTCAGGCCTGTAATCCCAGTACTTGGGAGGCTGAGACAGGAGGATCGCAGATTGGAGGCCAGCCTCAGCAACTTAGTGAGGCCCTCCACAACTTCCCTGTTTCAAAATATAAAATAAATAAATAAATAAATAAATAAATAAATAAATGAATAAATAAAAGGTTCTGGGGATATAGTTCAGAGGTAGAATGCTCCTGGGTTCAGTCCCCAGTACCACAAAAATAAAAAGAATAAATAAAATAAGGCTGGGGTGTAGCTCAGAGGTAGAATGCCCCTGGTTCAATCCCCAGTACCCCCCCAAAAAAGGAAAAAAGAAAAAAGAGTAGTTTCAAGAGAAAAGAACCAGACTGAGTTAAGAATGTTCCTGGCCTTCAGAGTCCAGTGGAGGAGCACGTGGCCAGCTGGGCTCCAGAGCTGCCCTGACCAGGGCCTTCCGGGTCTCTCCCCGTGGCTGGAGTGCCGGCCATTATGGCCCTGTTCTTCTCTGGCCACTGTGTGTTTAGCGTCGGGGTCTTCAGATCGAGAGCAGCCACACAACACTGGACTTGGAGCTGAGCCTGTAACTAAATGGGACTTTGGGGTCTCGTTTGGGACATCTCGCCAGCCCCCTTGACAGGTGACTAGGCTGTGGGTTGCTATGGACACATGCGGCCAGCAGGTGGTCTCTGTCGATGGAGACAAGCTGCTCCCTTGTTCAGATCCAGAGCTGCCCTCCTGCCCTGGGGTCCGGAAGGCGTGTGACTTGCCGTGCCCCCCAAGGCCGTGCAGGAGCGAGGTCCTCTCAGTTGTGAAACGGGGCTGTAGGAGGCAGCGAGGCCCGGGGCTGTCTTGAAAACCAACCCATGCTGTAGCAGACCCGTCCTTAGAGAAGACGAGTGTCACATGGAAGAGAACGGACACGGTCCACCTGCCACAGCGGCCAGCGGGTACCCAGGAACCCCATACATGGGGACACCTTGAGCTTTTCAGATTGGCCCAGGCGCAGGTGGAAGGCAGGCCCACGGAGGAGCCCCGTGGAGGAGCCGCTGGAGGCCAGGCCAGCAGAGGATGCCCAGTGAGCACGCAGGGCTGCTGCTGCTGTTTTCATCTGCAAAGTGTGGGGACTGTCACCCAGCCACAGCAAACGGGCATGAGCGTGGGCCCCGTGCCTGGGACTCTGTTCTTTCTTCTCAGGTCCCTGCAGAGGTCTGAGAGAAAACCGCAGAAGGAGACTTCACAACAAGGACAGGGGACGAGAAGGCTGCACGTCCCCCTCATCGGGGCCCTGGGAGAGGGTGCGCTGCTGTCCGAGGCATGAGCAGAGGAAGGGGCAGGCAGGAGAGAGGTCCCAGAGAGGGGGAGGAGTGTGGGCTCTGCAGAGAGCCAGCCCCCGCCAGGCCAGAGGGCCTCCCCGCCCCGTATTTTCAATATCTGCAGCTCCCCTTCATTATGGAAGCTGACAGAATGCAAATGAGTTTCTAAAGGAACCAGCAAAAGTGGCAATTTTTCTCATTTAATGTTCAGATGAGCTGTCTGTCTCCCGGGTGCACAGTCTCATTAGAATTCGGAGACTAATTTCGTCCATCAACATGAGATTATTGGTTTGAGTAAGGTTTGGGGCATCCTCGGAGTGAGGCTGGCTCACACATCAGAGCCCCAGACACAGTGTAGAGCCACCCTGGGGCTCTCTGTGAAGCCCCTACACCCACCACAGGGAGGAGAGGCCAGAACTTGGTGATGCTGACTGGCCTGGAAGGCGTCAGCCCCAAACCCTCTGAGGGCAGAGGGTCCTGGCTACCCGCCTGACTTCTCCTGCTGAGGAGAGTGGAGACCCAATCCCACATTTTCTCCAGTGTGTTTGCATAGTACAGTGCTCACTGTGGTCTAAGAACCAGAAGAGAAAGTCATGTAGACTCTACTGGCAAGGGCCAATTCTCCTTGGGAGCCACGGAGCCCCTCTGTTAGTCCCTGTTCTGTCACTGTGACAAAATGCCTGAGGAAATCAACTCAAAGAAGGAAGGTTGATTTGGGTCCACAGCTTGAGCGGTTTCAGTCCATGGTCAGCCGGCTCCATTGGTTCAGGGCCTGTGGTGAGGCAGAACACCACGGCGCAAAGGCAGAGCGGAGGAAGGACGCTCAGCTCACTGGCAGCTGGACATCAGAGAGAGAGAAGGGGCCAGACACAAGATATACTCTTCCAGGGCATGCCCTGGTGACCTCCTTCCCCCAACCAGGTTCCCCATGTTCTGCAGTGTCCACAAACTCCCAATAATCCACTCAATGATTAACCTATCAATGGATTAGTCCGTTGATGAGGCCAGATCCCAAGAACCCTGCCTCTGAACATGTCTGCATTAAAGATCAAGGCTCAGCCAGGCGTGGTGGCGCACGCTTGTAATCCCAGTACTTGGGAGGCTGAGACCAGAGGATCTGGGTTCGCGGCCAGCCTCGGCTACTTACTGAGGCCCTCCGCAACTTAGTGAGACCCGGTTTCAAAATAAAGAACAAAATATAGGGCTGGGGTGTAGCTCGGAGGTAGAACGCCCCCGGGTTCAATCCCCAGTACTGCAAAAAACAAAATAAAGACCAAGGCTCTGGGGGACATAGCACCTCCACAGGTGCTCCTGCCCAGGGAAAGAGGGGCAGCCACAGAACCCATTGGTGTCACCTCAGTGTCTCACCTCACTTAATCCTCATGACCCTCTGAGCAATTTTATCAACTCCATTCTACAGAGAGGGAGACATCAACTCAGAAAGTGGCCATCTGTGATAGTTGGTCTGGTTCGTCAACTTGACCCACCTAAGATCATGTGACTTTGGTTGTGTAACAGCAGATTGAACTGGAAGTCCTGCCCTAAATGTGGGCAGCAGGGTTCTGATAGGTGCAGGACTTAGATAAAAGAAGGAGAAAGCCGCATAGAGGGAGCTGTGACTCTTCCTGAAGAAAACACATCTGCTCTCGTCTGAGATCGTCGGTCTCCAACTTTGCCGTTTCCTTGAAGAGCTTCTTGATCTTCTGCTCTCGTCTGAGATCGTCGGCCTCCAGCTCTTCGAACTGAAACTTCACCATCGTTTCTCCGAAGAGCTTCCTTATCTTCACATCTTGGACTGGACTGAATTGGTGGTTGCTTCAATCCTAAGGCTCCAGCTCTTAGACCACCCGACCAGCTACTGATTCCTCTGATTCTTCACGTGCAGTCGAAACTCAGGACTACATTGTGAGCTGATCTAATAAACCCCTTTTTTATATATTCATTCTGTGAATTCTGTTGATCTAGTGAACCCTGACCAATACACCATCCGGGGGCGCATGGCCAGCGCCCATCTAAGCCGGGACTAGAGCCTAGAGCTGTTTGGTCCTAAGACCCATCCATGTCGGCTGGATGGACACTGGAGCTCCCAGGAGGGAAGGCGGGAGAGGAGCGGCCAGCAGGAGTGAGCTGAGCCCAGGAATACGAGCTCAGCTGGGAAGGGCACACTGGGCTGCAGATGTGGCAAGTCTGTGCACGGGGATGAGCTCTGGCCTTCACAGAGCAACCACGTGCTGTGGACCTTGTGTTCTTCCTCCTCACCCCTTAACTGTGCCCGGCCTACCCAGGGGTACTCCACCAGCAGAAACTGATCCCACAGCGCCAGGCGGAAGGTGCGGTGCTGGAGGTCGCCTGCTGCAGCTCATCACTGCAGGGCAAGCCTGCGCCTTCTCCTTCCCACTCTCCATCTGCAAATCCAAGAAAGGATTCCACCTGCACCAAGACGCATGGTCACGTGCCACATCTGTAGGCAGAGCGTGGTGTTGGACAGATGTGTCCCTGCTTGAACATATGTAGAACATAATCAACACGGGGTGGGTGAAAAATGACAAAGATCTAAGGAAAGCAGCCAGAACCGTGAAGATCCCCAAAAGTATCCACTAGAGCCATCAGAACCCACCTGTCGGAACCTAGGCAGAAGCATGATGATTAATCGTATTTCCTGAGTATTTGCTATGTGCTGAGGCTGTCCATTCTTTCAGAAGAGATCTCATTTCATCCATTGCTCTAGGGCAAATGCACCGTTATTAGCCCAGTTTGGCAGACCGGGAAGCGAAGTCTCAGAAAGTTTCCGTGAACCGTGCGGTGCTGCCGAGCTCATACCTGGCAGCCCCAGGAGAGAAGCAGGTGGCTGAACCGCAGACCCTCAGGCTCAGCCCCCCACGCCGCTCCCTCTGTGGAAGGCCATCAGAGGGCGGAAGCGTGAACATCCCAGAAGTCATCAGGTGACACGTGACAAGAACCTCCATTTCCAAGAACATGAAAAACAGAACATAATGCTATGAATGTATACAAAACTACCAATTCCAATATCAAAGACACGCATGAGGAGGGAGGGAGAGGACACTGGTGAGGAGGGCACCAAGAACTATGTGCATGCATCCGTCTGACATGCTATACCCCCAATATGATGTAAAATTACCATGCACCAAATAAAAAAATTAAAAATAATAAATGTTATGCTCAAACCCTCTGTCCCGGAGAGACCACCAGGAGACCAAGTCATATGCAACCGCAGAAGAGCCGTTTATTCAAGCTTAAGCTTGGGTGCCCGACATAAACTGACACAGCAGTTCAGTACGGGGACCCCGAGCACGTTTTTCCTTCAGTTTTTATATATTTTAAACAAAGATCCTCAGTTTCCCTCTTCTAATTGGACAGTCCCACGTGGGGTTTCTGTGACCTTTACAATGGTTGGTTATAGATACAGTTGATCATTGCAGACTGGTTAGACATTCGCTGTCCTTGTATTGGGAGATGTTTTCCCTAACTTTCCAGACTGTTACAGTAATAGTAACCACAATAACCATTAATCTATAGAAGGCCATCTTGACCTCAGTCAGGAGGGTCCAAGTAAGGACGTTTTGTTTTCCCAACAGATGTTTGAGTCAGGGTTTTTTTTTTTTACCAAGGACATTCTGTTATTTTAGCAAAGGCCTGAGTCAGAACACCACAATCACAAGAAAAGAATTAGAAGTGCTGCTGCTCAGTGAGATCACAGCGGCAGCATTGCTTATCAATCCCCGGGCTGCCTAGAGGCAGACACCTAGGACACACCTAAGATGGCTGCTGGCCAGACCCTGGGCGGCATCCGTAGTAAAGTCACCTACCCAGGCATCTCAGTCATCTCAGAATGCGTGTGGGGCCAGTGCGGTCACACAGAACCCTCGGGGGGTTGGCGGATGTGTGGGTGAGGAAGGATGGAAGGGGATTTCGTCTCTGTTTAGAGCCACGATACAGCAATGCCCATCCTCCCCTGGAACAGCGGCACCCACAGAGCAGGCCTTCGGGGCCTGAGAAGTGAAACACGAGAGGGCTCCATGGCCCCGGTGTCCAGGGGATCCCAGAGACTGTAGGGACCAGGGGAAGAGGATGGAAGACTGGGGCAGCCAAGGTATCACGGGTGCAAATGTCCCCAACAAAGTCACCTCCCAAAGGACAGACCCCAGCCTGAGAAAAAATTCCTGGGAGAGGCTTTGATTGCAAAGGGCAGGAACATAGCGGGAAAGGAGATAGGAGGCTCAGGTGCCGGGCCCGGTGATGAGCTGCCAGCCCTGGTGTCGCAGAGGTGACTGTACTGAGAGGCGGTGTTTTTAACACTTTATAAGAGGAGAGAAAGAATCTCTTGTGTCTAGGAAATCTACCCTGGTCCACCCGCTCCCGTACATGGATATCTCAAAAATACAGGAACATAGATCTCATTTCAATGTGAGCAAGAGAAAAGGATTGTGAAAAAAAACATACAAAGACAGCTTTGTGGAAATGCAGCATCAACATAAATCATGATCGCGCACTGGAAAATACGGCCGGTGCAGATGGGACCGATCACAAGGGCTGGCTCCAGGAAACGAGAAAGAGAGGACAGACTCCCTGTGAGTGGACACAGGGAGAGCGAGGGGGAGATGCACGGATGTGAGCCAGCCAGGCACGGAGGGGACGGAAAGACCGAAAGCGCCAGGAAACAACTTCTAAAAGGAAAAAGCAATACTTCAAAAATGAGAACTCCACCAGTTTCCGTACAAGACTGAAAGGACGGAAAAGTGAGAGAGAGAAAGAAGGAAAGCAGGGAAACACTTTTAGAAAGACTCTAGAGGGAAGTGTAGCCACAGAGTAGAAGCAAAAATGCTCCAAGAGTCACGTGAACAGAAGCATCCAAAAGTAGAGCGGGAAGCAGAAGTACATAGGCTCACCGTCCTTGCGAAAGCGGACATCTTGAGATAAAGCAAGGCGCGCTGAAGGGGCCATTAGCAGATTCAGATCGGTTGACCCAGAATGACCCAAATCCAACCATGTTCTACTAAGTCTCTGGACTTTAAAGAAGTCTGCCAGAGAAAAGAGTGCAAATGATCAAGTGTATTTGTCGGGGGCATCCATCGGTCTCTCGGGGCCAGCCAGAGAGAGAGAGGGATGCGAAGCTGACGGGGGGGCAGAAGCCGATCGGTTGGACAAATAACCATACCTCCAACCGGGAGCCATGTCTTGCACAAACTCATTTATTAGAAAGCACATCTCTCTTTTATAGTAGAGGCAGTACAGGAAGTTCGCAAGTAGTAGGGTGTGGCACCACGCTCTCCTGGGATCTATCATAGGTAGAGGCGCCTGTCGTCTGTGAGTACGGAAGGAGGTAACTACCTATCACAGCCCTCTTGAGGCTACCTCCGGAACTACCTGCAGGACCTCCCCCTGAGGAATTTGCCAGCGCCATCTTTGCCATTAATATGCTGAATTACTGCCACGTGGGAGAGGCCCGGTACTACAGAGCAGGCTTCTGCCAGTCCACCAGGCCCTTTCATGGCACTGGGTAGAGGGCCCAGCATGTATTCATAAGTAGGATGAAAATATGATCTATTATCTAGTCAAGGGAATTTCTGAAGGAAATCAAGGACCACATTCACCTGTGTTTTATTGTATGAGCCACAGGCTAACCAAGGGCTCCTCTGGGCAAATGAGGACACACACCTAACAGATAAGAGAAAGATAATGAGATCATCCCTGGATACTCCACAGCAAAACCTTGTGCCAGAAGACGGACACATGAAACGACTCAAGCCAAGAGTTTCACGGCCCCACTGACCTTCTAGAATCAAGACCACCGAGAAACAGTCATGAACAAGTAAGAGCTCAAGCCCACATCTTGCACGGGTCCTTGCTGGGAACATGCACCAGGATGGACAGCCAAGAAGTCCCAGGAGAAACTTCAGCACACACAGCAGGGCAGAGCATTCGCTAAATTTAACTGTAGAACCAATACTTCATGAAGAGTTATAGATAACAGTGTGGCATTGTAACATGCCAGGACCAAATAATTGCAACTAAACAATTGGAGGCAAAGTCAGAATACAGGGAGAGTAGGATAGCTCGATGATTGCCTCATAGGTATTGATCAAGAGTAGAAAGACAGGATGTATTTTAATGCTGAAGAGGTGGGAAGAGAAAAGAGGTTGCTAGCTAATTTCATGATGGCTCGTTATGGAAGCCAGTACAGACGCTCGATACATAAAGACATGGAGGTAAGTAATGCGAGGATAAATGTAGTAGAACAATATACAAATCTTCCCAAGCACCAGATATAGAAAAAATAAGAATTTATGAAAACAGAGTATAATGCATACATGGAAGTATAGAGACCAACTGTACAGTCCCTATCAACTCCTACACAAAGACTTAACTGTTCCCAGTCAAGCCAGTTTAACAAGAAAACCCTGATTCTATCATAAGCACAAATAAAAAAAATTAGCAAAGATATACTAGGAAAGCAAAACTAGAAAGAGAACAAGAGTCATGTGGGTGCCCTCTGACACCAGGGAATTCAACCAAAGCATGAAACTGAACAGAGACAGAAGTCACAGTAAGACTACAACATGTTTATTATTACTGTACTCAATAACACTTCAAAACTTTGACAAAGAGAAGCTTAAAATATAAAAAAAGAAACAAAAGGAAGTATTAATAAAGAAAAATAATGAAAGAAGACTACAGAATGCTTACATTAATCAAGAAAGTGTCTTTGGAAAAGAATCCTCTGCCCAATTTGGTTTTGCCTGTATTTAAATATAACATGTCTTTTTATTTTCTTTTCCTCTATACATTTCTTTCACCCCGTTTATTCCTTACAGTTTATCTGATGAAGAACTTGTCTGTATAGTTCAGCTGTTCCTGTGTTCTATGTCCTGGGAACTGGATCCCAACAGTCAACTTAATTTTTTGAAAGGAAATAGCACAAATATAACAAGTAGGAAACAACAAGGTGCAAATACCTGTCAGAAGGGAAGAAGTTTTTAAATAACAAAATTAGCACATTTCTACAAAAATTAATTTTTAAGGCCTAACTGAATAATTTTCAAGAAGAATATTTACCAAAAAAAGAAAGAAAGATCCGAGGCAAAGTAGATCGTCTAAAAATACTGATTTTCTGTAAGAAATAAATTTATAAAGTTTTCCCCATGAAATGAACTAAAAAGCCCAGATGAGCTCATGGAGGAGTTTTACTGAATCTTGTCATATCTAAAATTCAATTGCTGCTTGAAATATTTAGGAGTATAGATAAAGAAAGACTATTTCTGGATTCTATTTCTGAAGCAAGGCATTTGGTATTTTTCATGCCAAAATCTGAAAAAAATTCACAATAAAAATACAGATTAATATTACTTATGAATATTAATGCAAAATGCCAAACATAATATGTAGAAATTTACAAACAATAGCATAGATAATTTGCAAACAAATTCCAAATCACAGCAAAAATTAAAGACCACATGACAATTGGGATTTATTCCAGGAATGCAAGCGTTGCTCAAATTTTTTTAAAAAAGCATTAATAAAATTCATCCACATATGACTTGATCAAATAGGAAAAGGTCATATGCTCATCTCCATAAAATCCAAGTCATCTAGCAAAATCCAACACTCATTTCTTATTTAACATAATATTTAGTAAAATAGGAATGGATGGATATTTTTAACCTGATAACAATCACATACTTCAATCCAAAAGCCAGCATTTGGACTTAATGGAGAAATGCCACGGGCATCTTCACTAAACACACAAACCAGACAAGAATGCCCACTCTTTCCACCACTCTTGAACATCACAGTAGAGGCAGCAGCCTAATTAGACAAAAGGAACCAGACTCCATAGAGAAACGGCCAATTCCATGTGAAAATGTTCAAAACCTCAGAAAGCAAGCCAGCTATTACACATTAATGGGATTGCCAAAGGGTTTCCACCAAACTGCCTACAAGGGATAATTTAATAGTGACTACAATGGATTTACACATCTCAAATAAATAAAATTCATGAGGTCATCATGCTACTTAAAATAAAAAAATCCCATGGTCATTACCAGAGGTGTTAGGGCACCAACTCATTTCTCCTAAGTGCTGATAAATCAAAGAATCAAAATAATTGTTCTGTCTTTTCTGTACAAGTGGTATTTCAGATGACCAAGTGGTTGAAGCATCACTACACGTGAACGCAAATTTCTTCATGCTTCAGTGTCTAACTGCAGGAAACAGAAGAACATGGAAAATGACACCTGGAAAGAGCAGCAGGCCCAGGCCTAGAAGAGGTAGCACTGGGCAAGACAACCCCAAGCTTCGCTAACAATCAGCAGCATTTGAGGAAGGAGAGAGTCGTTCATATAAAGGGACTTGAGAGATGGGATCACTATATCAGCCAGCTTTTGCTGTGGAGCAGACAACCAGAAATCTGCACGCAGCAATCGCAAGCACTTACGGCAATAAAAATGCTTCGGTTATTCAAGTGTCGGAGGGCTGGCTGGCTGGTCTGCTTCAGGCCGCGGGTCTGCAGGTCAGCTGGGGTGAGTGTTGTGCTGCCTCATGCTGGGGAGCAGGTGGGAGCGGCACTAGCTGCCACGTGTGTCCCCCAAT
Source organism: Glis glis (assembly GCA_004027185.1). Lineage (NCBI taxonomy): Eukaryota > Metazoa > Chordata > Mammalia > Rodentia > Gliridae > Glis > Glis glis. The sequence continues at coordinate 32,226 of PVJS01011895.1, forward strand.
GGCAATGGCAGGACAAAAAGAAGCCCAGCCCAACCTCACAGTGATCTCAGGTCTCTGCTCACATCCCATCAGCCCAAGCGAGCCTCGTGGCCATGCCCAAGCCAGGAGACAGAGAACTGCACTCAGTCGAGCAGGACACCAGGCCAAGGGGTGGCTGTGTAATCATATAACTGGAAGAGGAAGTATAAACTGACAATCCTGCCTTCCATGGTCGGCCTTCTGTACAACATACATTCATCCCTACTCCAAAAATCATGTGCGACCATGAAGCAGGCCGGAATTTCAGGATCCCAGGATTATAGTCAGGACAATAGGAGGATGAAATTACCAAAAGCTTTAGCACTTTTAGATGTGTATGTCCTTAACTAACATAGCACCAAACTATATAAGACAAAACTGGACAGAAGTAGGAAGAACAGACCGATCACCCAGGGGGAGCTAGAGATTTAAATAAAGCTCTTGCAGAAACCAATAGATCAAGAAAACAAAAATAGAGCCAGGCGTGGCAATGTACATCTGTAATCCCAGTACTTGGGAGGCTGAGACAGGAGGATCACAAGTTCAAGACCAGCCTCAGCAACTTATCAAGACTCTCAGCCACCTAGCAAAACCCTGTTTTTGTTTTTGTTTTTGTTTTTGCGGTACTGGGGATTGAACCCAGGGGCGTTCTACCTCCATGCTACACCCCCGGCCCTATTTTTTATGCTTTATTTTGAAACCGGGTCTCACGAAGTTGCGGAGGGCCTCACTAAGGAGAGAGAGAGAGAGAGAGAGAGAGAGAGAGAGAGAGAGCTGAGGCTGGTCGCGAACCTGGATCCTCCCGTCTCCACCTCCCAAAGTACTGGGATTACAAGGGTGCACCACCACACCCAGCTCAAAACCCTGTTTCAAAACAAATAAAATAAAATAGGGCTGGAGGTATAGCTCAGAGGTAGAAAGCCTCTGGGTTTAATCCCCAGTACCACAAAAAAAAAAAATAGAAAATGACATTGAAGATGTGATGAACAGTCGAGTAGAGTCCTAAGCAATAGCAGAACACACTTAAAATGTAAGTGAATAATATACAGCTATGAAAAAGAAAGCATTGTCAGCGGTATACTTCAACATGATGAGTCTCAAAAACGCAGGACTGAGGGGAAAAAGCAAATCCATTACAAACTAAACCAAGTCCACTTAGGAAGTTCAAAACAGGCAAAATGGAACAGAACCATATTCAGAGTTATTGTCTCAGGTGCTAACACCCTGCAGGTAAGCAAAGAAACAAGCATCCCTGAGTGCAAGCCAGGCTCCCTTCAGAGCGAGGAGGGCTGGGAACCCAGGGGAGGCCCTGGGGGAGCAGCCTGCGCACTGGGGACGTCTCGCATCACAACTTGGGCGCCAGGAGCACACGATACTTTATTCTAGTTCCTTCAAATGTACTCACATGAGTTATGCCCTTTGCTTACGTACGAGAGATTCCACAGTTTTACGGACTAGCACGGGGGCCCAAGGCAAGGGAGGGTGAAATAACAAAGCCATCCGGTGACAGAGCTGGTCTTGAGAAGTTTGCTCAAAAGGCAGAAAGAAAAGACGAAGACTAACAGAGTGACAGGTGAAAAGAAACTCAGGACAACCATCAGGAAGACCAACCAGACACTGGCTAGGACAACTGGCCAGCCCTTCCGCGTGAGTCTGATGCAGGGGCCTGAATCCTAGGCCTGGGCTTCTGTCTCAGTCAGCATCTCACTGCTATAACCCAAAGACCTGGCCACGTAACTTAGAGGAAGGAATGTTTGCTCACGGTTTCCTTGGGGATTTGGGGTTCAGTCCATGTGAGGCTGGGGACCACAAATCTCAGGACATGGCGGTAGGAAGTGGAGAGAGGGAGAGCACAAGGCTCCCTCCTCACATCATGGAGGCCGGAAGCAAGACAGCAAGCAAGCAAGGGGAGTCAAAGACACAAGCACAGCCCCCAAGGCCACACCCCCAGGGACCCACCTACTCTAGCCACACCCCACTGCCCTAGGTTTCCACCCAGATGAATCCATCACAATGTTTTTATCCACTGATGAGATTACCACCCTCATGACTCAACTATATCAACCCTGAGCTTAATACATGAGCCATTTAGGGGGCATTCTATATTGAACCATGCCAGCTTCCCAGCCCAACCAGGAAGGAACGCCATCCCTGACATCCGTGTGGCCCGGGCCCTGGTCTCTGGCCAAGAAAACATGCACCCAGTTAAATGCAAGAGGCTCTGCACGGTGTCTCCCTGTCCCCGGCTCTCCCACAGCCCTGGAGCGCATGACAGAGAATTCCCAGAAGAGAGGTCAGTGCAGGATTCAGGGTCCAAAGCCCAGACCAGAGACTCCTGCGCTCTGAGCTGCTGAACCTCACAGCCCCGAGGACGTTTCTCACACACCCGGGAACCTGCTGTGTCTGTGGGTCTGCGGCTGAGTCTGGCTGTGGAGCCGGGACCCCCCCTACAGTCAAGCAACACCCCAAGAGCCAAAGGCACACAATTCGACAGTTGCTTCCCCTACCCTGCTGGTCCAGCAGGCATCCAGATGCTAACGTGGCCTGCCTTAGTCAAAACCCCTTCGCCTTCTCTGCCCCCAGGAGGACAGGTCACTGCTGGCCTTGCCCTGTGCTGGAGGCACCAGCTGAGGCTCACTCCACAGCGCACATCTGAGTGGTGGGGTCTCAGTCCTCTTCTGCTCCTGAGACTCCTCCTGAACCCTTCCTGGGGCCTGCACCCCTCTGCCCCCCTACATGACACTGTCTCCTAGAACATTCTCCCCACACCGAATGGACAGAATGTTTCTGGAACACAGTAGGTGCCCTATCAATGTCTGTTGACTGAGCGAGCCTGTGAGAGGAGTCTAGACGCACTTCATCATCTTGCTAAGAGCAGAGGCCTTGGCATCGGGGGGCCTCGAATGTCCCTGTCAGCACCCTGCAGACCTTTGCCCTCCCCCTGTGTGCAGGGAGCAGGAGCTGGCCTCACTAGGGCTCCCTAGTGCCACCCTCAACCCAAATATGTACACAGGTCTCTGACCTGACCATGTCCCTAAGGAAGCTACTAGGAAGGTCCCCTGGGCCCCTTTTGCATGAATCGTCCCAGAATGACCTATTCCTCTGCTCTGGGTCTCCTGTTACCTTCCAGAAAAGTCCCAGGAGGCCCCTTTACACCAGGATGAGACTACCCACCCAGTCTTGGCCAAACGACAGATAGACAGGCAGACCCCTGGCCACGCTGAGCCACTGTGGACCTCAATGGATGGAAATTGGTGCGAACCAGGCTGCGAAGTCCCAGCTAGAGAGAGAGGGGCAGGCTGGTCCCACTGTGTGGCCTGGCTCGCGGAGCCTGTTCTGCACACAGTGAGGGCCCGCAGACTCAGGCATCTGGAGCCATTCCCTCCTGCCTCTGACTCAGCGCAGCACCTCTGCTCCCGCTGAGGCTGCGGCAAGAGCGCTGATGGACACTAATGGGCACTTTGAGTACAGGATAATCTTTTAATGTTTCCAAGAGGCCTCCGAGGATGCGATGCTTTGTGAACACACCTGAGGAGCCAAATCCCTGCTTATCCTCCACTTAGAAGGATGTTGATTAGGCGGCTTTGTGGCGGGCTCGGGAGAGCAGCCCAGCAGGTCTAAATCCTGCTCTTTGTAGGAGGGGACCAGGCGGGCTGGACTCAGGACCCTCCGGGTCCTGGCCAGCTGTGCACAGCCCAGCTGGAGTGGAGGCCAGGGCTTCTGGGTCCTGGATACAAAGGAAGAGCCTGGGTCTGCCTTAAAGAACAACTCAACACAGCCACTGTGCCCCCAAGATAGGACGGCGATGCCAGGGGGACCCACAGGCAGGCCAAGGCTCTCCTCTACCCTGTGGAGGAAACTGAGTTTCATCGAGATCTGTGAGCCGGTAGTCAAGCTGAAGCACAGCCCCTCTCACCCAGCATCCTGCCAGTTACCGCCCCATACCCACCCAGGCAGGCAGGTGCATGCTGGCCCTAAGCTGTGCACGGGGACCCCAGCTGCCCTGGGAGCAGGGATCCTAGGACAGACTCATCCTTATGCACAATGTGAGGTTTGTCCCCAGTGTGGAGGTGGCTGAGGTGAGGCCAGGAGTCACCTGAGCCTCGCACACTGCTTAATGCAGGGTGCCCAGGACTGCACTGTCCACCGTCCCCCAGAGACTCAGACACAGTCCACACCTGCAGCCCACAGGGAGGTCCACACCCACCCCGCGTGCTGGGGCTGAATTCCAGAAGCTAAGGTCCCCACCAGAGCAGGGCAGCAACGAGGGGCAGGGAGGGGCTCAGAGTCCCAGCAAAGCCACATGAGCTGAGAGGTGGAGAGGGGGTATGAGTACCCTCATCTGGAGGAGGCCCCATGTAGCATCTTTGGGGCCATGGGGCTTCCTAGACCCTCTTGTTCAGAAGGCAGGTGTGGGGTCTCCTGCTAGGAAGGCCCCCAGTACTCCAGGATGATAACAACCTCCTGGGCCCCAAACTGGGCGGTGGGGAGACCAGCCTTGCAGGCAGCTAGGCAGGGCAAGAGAAAGCAACCAGGCCAGGCTGCCCACAGAGCTTACCCCCAGAAGCACGGGGTCGCCCGCTGACCGGGGCACATGGCTCCTCTTCTAAGCCACCCCTGGAACCCGGCCCCACAGTCATCCTGAGCTGCCCTGGGCATCGGCTGCTGCGTGGGGCCAGGGCTGCTGGCCTGGTTCACAGGCTGTCCCTTCCTCCTGGTTTGTGTATTCTTCTCGGCCTGCTCCGGAGAAGATGGCAGGCCCCTCTCGCCCTGCCCAGGAAGCACGCCATGCAGCGGGTCCCGGCCATCCATCTCTGTAATGAGTCCATTTGTCACAGGGGTGGCACGTTGGCCTGCCAGACTGAGCGGGCCTGTTCCAGCCCAGACTGGAGCCAGCCAGGCCCTGCTTGGCAAGTCCCTTTACAGTCTGAGCGGGCAACTCTGGAAGCAGTGCTGCTATAGGCTGTGGTCTTTCTGGGTGTGTCGAGCGTGTCCTGGGAAGGTTCCCAGGGCCCATTTGTCCCTAAACTAGGTGATCCAATGGCTGGTCACAGTTTCTTATTCCCAGCAAGGGACATCTGCCTTCTCCCCTACCATGTTAGTTCTTGGTTGCCCTGGCCTGTTGTCCTGGGGGACATTTGTCAGCCTGCATGGGCAAAAGGGGACAGTTAGCTCTGTGGCCAGACAGGTGAGCTGTGGATCAGGGGCCAACACCACTGGAGGAGGGCAGGGTCAAGGAGGCGCCCTGGGCCCTGAGACGTTGCTCTACAGCTGAGCCACATCAGAAACATCAGGGCTATGTCCCCAGGTGGACTGTGAGCGACTTCGGGCCAGGGGCTTGCTCGGTGCCATGGGTGAAGGTGGGGAGGGGTTGGTAAGGAGTCTTCAGTCCCCCCAGCCTCAGTGCCCTCCATGCGAGGTTCCCAGGTCTCTGCGGGGGGCAGGGAGACCACCTGGGAAGCACTTCTACCTGAAGGCAGGTGAGGTGAAGCAGGGCAGGTGGACTTGGAGGGGGCAGGAGGAGGCAAAGGTCAGGGCAGCATTGGGGGACACGGACCCTGGGGGCACAGGGCAGGAGAAGGGACACCTGTGCCCTCACTGGTGTGGGCACCCCTTCCCCTGCCCCTTGGAGGATCCCTCCTGCCTCCATTTCTTCCCATCTTCGAGGATGGCCTGCAGGTGGGCAGAGGAACTGGGAGGAGAGGGAATTGACATGCAGAAACAGCTGTACATGGAGGCTCAGCATGGTGTTGGAGGGCTCCCGAGGGGAGCCCTGGGCCTCAAATCAGCAGAGCTGGTCACTCCTCTCCATCATGGTCAGGCTTGGCCATGTGCATCCCAGATTGGCCCCCAGGGCTGCAGGCCCCTGGCCAGGAACTGCTCACAGTTCACCAGGGGACACAGCCCTATACGCTGTGTGCAGCTCAGTGTCTATCTCAGCCCAATAGGAACACACACAGCTGGATGCCCTGGCAGCTGCCCCTGCTGGCCAAAACTGAGCAGAGATGGTGATCACAGAGAAGGGAATGGGGCGGACACACCTCAGGAAAATTCTGGGTTGGGGGGGGACCTGGACGGTGAATCAGCCCTGTGATCCAGGCATGGTGCTTTCTGTGAGAAGACTCGACACCACATGAATTAGCAAGAACAACACAGCTGTCATGCGAGGAGAGATGAGACCCATGCATGGTCACGTGACCTCTGGCTCAGCACCACAGTCCCTTGGCCCTTCCTGCTGTTTATACGCAAAGCTCAGGGTGAGGGATCCGATTAGCCCAGCATCTCAGTCAGCTTTCTCACCAGTGTGGTCCAAACACCCAGCACACACACACACACACACACACACACACACACACACACACACACATTAGAGAAAGGTAGATTTACTTGCTTATGGACTTGGGGATTCTGGTCCGATTATATACAAGCCATTCGACACTGGCTGCCAACCAGTAGCCTGCGCTGCAAGTCTTTAGGGCATGATGGTAGGAAGCAGAGAGAGAGAGAGAGAGAGAGAGAGAGAGAGAGAGAGAGAAAGACAGAGAGAGAAAGAGAGAGAGAAAGAGAGAAAGAGAGAGGAGAGAGAAAGAGAAAGAGAGAGAGAGAAAGAGAGAGAGAGAAAGAAAGAGAGAGAGAGAGAGAGAGAGAGAGAGAAAGAGAGGGAGAGAGAGAGAAAGACAGAGAGAGAGAAAGAGAGAGAGAGAGAACGAGAGAGAGAGAAAGAGAAAGAGAGAGAGGAGAGAGAGAGAAAGAGAAAGAGAGAAAGAGAGAGAGACAGAGACAGAGAGAAAGAGAGAGAGAGAGAAAGAGAGGGAGAGAGAGAGGGGGGGAGGGAAAGAGAAAGAGAGAGACAGAGAGACACAGAGAGAAAGAGAGAGAGAGAAAGACAGAGAGGAGGGAGAGAGAGAGACAGAGAGAGAAAGAGAGAGAGAGAGAGAGCAAAAGATCAGAGAGAGAGAGAGAGAGGGTTAAAACCAGTCACTGCAGCTGGATGGGGCTGGGACACACACACACACACACACACACACACACACACACACACACGCTGTGCCCCACCACACCCCGAGGGACCACCTTCAAGCATGGGTACCTCCAGAGTATGAGGTCCAGGGGACATTTACATCCAAACTATAACACCCAGGATCCCCCCCCCCAACAAGATGGTGGCTGGAAGCTCTGGTCAGGATGCAGCCTGTGGACATGGACTCTGGCCCTGGGAGGTGGACAGTGACCGAACTCCCAGAGCTGCCAGGGTTTCCTTAGGAGCCTCAGAGCTCCCCATCCAGCTGTCCAGGGCTGGCGTGGATTCACTGGAAGGGTGTGCAAGGTTCTCCCTGGGCAGAAAGTGGAGCGTGATGTGCTCTAGGCTCCCCGGGCCTGGGAAAGCTCAGGACTCGCCCAGGAGGCTCACGATGGGCTCTTCATCAACAGGAGCCATGAAATGAGAACCCCGGGTCACCTCTGGGTAGCTATGCAACCACTTGTAATTGAACATGCCCTGTGCTCACTCTGAACATTGTGCCGAGCAGCTGTGGCCCCCATGCCACGGAATGATGACCAGGAGGCTGGGCCACCATGGGACCCCACATGGCACTTCCACTGAAGAGGAATTCACAGCGGGAGTCCAGCCCCCAGGCGGCTCACTGCCAGTTCCTCGACTGTTCATAGGGTGCAGGTGGCCGTGGGCAGCAAGGACAGCCTGCAGTTCCACCTCAGAGCATGGGGCATGTGTTCATGGCGCCATGATGCCCAGGGACATGGGAGCCCACATGGGGCCACAGGAATCCCGCCGTGGTCCAGCAACACTCTGCTTGGTAGACCGTCTTCCCTTCCCATTGGACATGCCGTTGCCCGCCTGTGAGACAGATGGACACACAGGCGGAGAGACGGACTGGACGGCGAGGGTGCTCAGGGCCAGCACGGGCGCACATGCACACGTGTGGCCCTCTGGAAGCAGCCTGGCCACGGTTAATTACTGTCCTCCAGGTCTCCTTAATATATCACCGTGTTTCTCGAAGAGAAAAATAAACATTTGCCCTACTTCATGGAGCGCGTCTGCGGCAACAATAACAGATTAGCAGCTCTTTGCAGTAACATACTCCGGTGCATTTATTCCATTAATATTCGGTTTAATAGTCTCCCGTCCCCAGGAGAGGCACAGTGACTGCCCTTGCAGCTGCGACTCATTGTTCTCCGGACAGCACCAGGAGACGGAGGAGAAGCTGGCTCCCCTCCTCATCCTGCCATGCGGACAGCTCCGGCTCCTCCCCATCGCTCTCCTGGAGCTCATGTGTCCTCCCTTGATTCACGCAGTCCTCTTCCAGCTCATTCTGCACTAACACACTCATGTTCCCGCCTGGAGAGCACAGATCCTCCCTATGTTGCCTGAGCTCTACTCACGCCATGTCAGGCGGCTGCAGGAGCAGGCCATCCCGGGGCCTCCTCTGCATCCCCGGTGGCCCCCTTCCCCCAGAAGCAAAGAATGTCTCTCCTGGGACAGGATGCCTCCTGCTGAGAGGTTTGCTCGGATTCCAGATATCATGGATGGAATTGGGTCCCCATCCCACCATCCACAGGTTGAAATCACAACACCTGAACCTCTGGGTGTGACCTTATTTGGATATAGAATCGTTGCAAAAGCAGTTAGTTAAGATCCTAGGGTAGGACTGGACACTCATCCAACAGCACTGGCACCCTATAAAAGGAGGACACATCAAAAGAGGATACGATGTGCAGATGAAGGTAGAGACCGCGACGATGCTCCCACAAGCCGGGGACACCAAGCATCGCCAGCAAATCCCCAGACATGAGGGGAGAACCCAGGGCAGACCCTGCACACAGCCTCAGAAGGGACCAACCCTGCTGACCCCTCAACTTTGGACTCATGTCCTCCAGAACTGGAGAGGGTCCGCTGCTGCCGAGTCTGTCCAGTCTGTGGCACCTTTTATGGCAGACACCAGACGCTGATAGACCACACTACCGTGCAGACGGCAGAGGGTGTCAGCTCCTGCAGAGGGTCATGTGGTCCTATAAGACGCTGTCCTTGAAGGACTGTATCCCCTGGAAGTGCACAGCATCCTGTTCCCTCAGGAATACTCTGCATTCCTGCCTCAAGACTTCCGCACTGGACATAGGGAGAGTCCAGGGCATGCGGCCACCAGTGCCCACAGGAGGCAGCTGCATCCCCCTCGGGACTCTCAGCCATCCAGGCTGCTCTTGTTCCAACAGCAACAGAGCTCAGGAGCCAGGGCCGGAGGAACAGAGAGGTCATCTATTAAGATAGATAAAACAGCTGGACTTCCCTCTCTCTGTTCTTGTTCTTCAAGACCCTTGCTGTGAACCAGGCATAGTGGGGCACACCTGGAATCCCACTACTGGAGGCTGAGACAGGGGGATCGTAGGCCAGCCTTGGCAATTTAGCAAGACCCTGAGAAACTTAGCAAGACCCTGTTTCAAAATAAAAAATTTAAAAAAGGGCTGTGGGTATACTCAAAGATAGAATGGCCCTGGGTTCAATCCCCATTATGAGAAACAAAACAAAACAAACACCAGGCAGACAGATAGATGGATATATAGAAAGATGAAGATGATAGATTAGATAGATAGATGATTGATAGATAGATAGATGACAGATAGTAGGTAGATAGAACAGACTGACAGACATCCAGATTAACAGATGGATAAGTGATGGATAGATGATAGATTGATATATAGATAGATAAAACAGATATATACATACATACAAACATACATACATACATACATTGGTGGGTAAAACAGATAGATTGATAAAACAGATAAATGCATAAATAGATAAAACAGATAGGTGATAGATCAATTGATAAATCAATAGACAGATAGATGTCAGATAAAATGGACTCATGGATTATAGATAAAAAGAATTGAACAGATAAAATAGTTAATCAAAATAGAGAAAATGCATCAAACACACTGACGTAACATACAACCCTCAGGGTCTGCCAATTTCACCAGGCAGCTCAGCTGGCCTGAGAACCTCCTCAGAAGCACTCATCCCCCAGGTGCCTGTGCCACCCTCACCCCTGCCCAACCTCTACAGCTCCATCCTGAGCCTGGAGAGACCAGGTGTTTGTTCATTTCACAGGAGCCCCCGCTGCCTCTGATGCCACTGGGGGCACAGGTGAAAGGCACGGGGGTGGTTCTTGATGACACAGGCAGGAGCAGGGCTGATGCAGGTGACCCGGGACAGTGTTCCCTGTCTGCTCCAGGCTGAGACCCTCCCAGGTGCTGGTACATCACCCCGAGTCCTGCATTCCCAAGCCAAAGTGCACTTGTATGGGAACGAGCTTGGCATGAGCCTTTGCCACACGTGCATAATGGACATGTTGGCTTTTCTGCAGAGAAGCAGTCTCAGAGCAGCCTTCTGAGCAGCGAAAGCAGACAAGTTACCTTAGCAGAGGATGCTGAGGTCTCAGGAAAGGCCCTCACCAGCTCTCTCCCCCGCTGGATTAAGCCCACCAGAGATGGCCCCATGAAAGAGCCAACCTTTGTCTCTCGAATTGCCCTCACAGGGCAGAAAGAGAAGGGAGACCAACATTCACACGACATGGCCAGGCGTGCCTGGAGGAAGGTGCGCAGTTCTGGATTCTGCTGGGGCAGGGGAACCTGGCTCACTGCCAGTAAACACTCTCCCGTTCCCTTCTCTGGATGAAGGACCGCTCAGATCTCTGCCCCAAGCTCCAGAATATTTCGTTAGTTACATAAAAAGGATAATAAAATAATTCCATAAGAACAGTATGACAATAATTTAACAATCTTGACAACATGGGAAATCCCTTGGAAAACAACCTAGCAAATTTGACACTCTAAGAGATAGAAAACCTGAATTATCATGTATCTCTTAGAGATTACATCCATAATGGGGAATAAAATAGTCCTACAAAATTTTCAGGCTTTGCTAGTAAAATGTGCCAAAAAATAAGGAAGATCTCACATAAGCTCTTCCAGAGACCAGAAAAAGAGGGAATGCTTCTCGCCTCGTTTTATAAGACTAACAGAAGCAGCTTCCCTGTTCTCACTCTCCACATGGTCCAACTCTTATTTATGACACCTCTTAAAAATAGAACCGAAATGTAAAATGAGAAGTCACAAAACTTCTAAGAAGAAAACACGAGAGAAAATCTAAATCGATTTGTGTTTGGTGATGGGTTTTTAGATAAAACACTGAAGAGGCGCAGCCCATGAAAGAAGTCTCTACTTCTCAGACTGCTTTCAAGTTGAAACTTCTGCTCTGCAAAAGACACTCACAAGATAGCAAAAATCAAGCCACACACTAGAAGAAAATATTTGCAAAACATGTAGCAGGCAGAGAGCTTATGTCTAAAATATACCAAGAACAACACTTGACATTCAACAACAAGAAAGTAACCCAACTTAAAAATGAGCAAAAGAACTGAAGAGAGGCCTCATCAGAAAGACACAGGTGGCAAATGGCATGTCAAAAGATGCTCAGAACCATTTGTCATTAAGGAATTGTAAATTAATACAACGATGTGCTTGCACTGCATCCCTCTCGAATGGCTAAAATCCAGAACACCGACAACACCAAGTGCTGACGAGGACATGGAGCAACAGGAGTGCTCACTCAATGCCGTGCATTCGTGCGGCCACTGCGGAGGACAGTTGGCGATTCTCTGCAAAGCTACACATAGTTTCACCATATGATGCGCCAATCATGCTCCTACATATTTATCCAAACGTTTTGAAGACTTGTGCCCACCCAAAACCCACAGGAAAATATTTACAACAGCTTTATCCATAATTTCCCCAAACTGGAAGCAACCAAAATGTCGTCCAAAAGGTGAATGGATGGACAAATTATGGTAGAGTCACACAGTGGAATAGAACTCATTGGCAGCCACTCCCTCTCAAGCCTTAGATGTTGGGACATCAAGTGCATATTTTTTCAAGTGGAAAAATCCAGTCTGAAAAAGGTTGCACGCTCTGTAATTCCAATTAAAAACATACTAGAAAAGGCAAAACTAAGAGTCGGTAAAAGGATCAATAGTCACCAGAGACTTGAAGGGAAGGGAGGAGGGTTGGATGGATACATCAGAGGATTATGTAGGACAGGGTGATGGTGGGCACATAGCCTCATTCATTGGCTAAAACCCATATAAGGCAAGGTGTGGTGGCACACACCTGTAATCCCAGTCCTTGGGAGGCAGAGACAGGAGAATTGCAGGTTTGGGGACAGCCTCGGCAACATAGAGAGACTTTCAGCAACCTTGTGAGACCCTGTTTCAAAACAAAAAATCAAAAAGGGCTAGGAGTATAACTCAGAGGTAGAATGCCTCTGGGTTCAATCCCCAGTACCAAAAAATAAAAAAGAATAAGAATTAAAAATAAAACCCATATAACTTTACAGCTCAGAGAGTAAACCTTATTATATGTAATTTTCAAATTTGTAATTGCATCAAATATTGGAAAATTGTAATTGTATATATTTATGGCTTACAAAGTCACGCTGTGAGATACACACGGTGGAAGGTGGTACTATTGAACCAATCTAATTAACATTTCCATCATCTTTTTTTTGTTGTTGTTGTTGTTTTTTTTTTTTTTTTT
>PVJS01011896.1:0-44847 GCA_004027185.1 Glis glis
CGGTCCTATTTTTTATGCTTTATTTTGAAACCGGGTCTCACGAGGTTGCGGAGGGCCTCACTAAGGAGAGAGAGAGAGAGACACAGAGAGAGACAGAGACAGAGACAGAGCGAGAGCTGAGGCTGGCCGCGAACCCGGATCCTCCGGTCTCAGCCTCCCAAAGTACTGGGATTACAAGCGTGCGCCACCACGCCCAGCTTGGAATCTTTTCTTCAATATGACAATAGTTATTTCTTTTGTGGTCATAATGATTATGTTACTTGATATGTGTCTCAAAAAATATAATGTCACATATAAACCATTCACTTGCAGGTATAATGCAAGCTACAAAGTCACAGAACAGAAACCAACAAAGAAATATTTTGTTCAAGAATTAGAATTAGTTTAAAATGATGTTTAAGGAAAAAAAGGCAGGGTATCATTGTACATGCCTATAATCCCAGTAATTAGGACACTGAGACTGGAGGATTGCTGGTTCGAGGCCAGCCCCAGCAACTTAGTGAGACCCACAACAACCTAGAAGGACCCTATTTCAAATAAAAAATCAAAAGGCCTGGGAAATGTAGCTTGGAGGTAGAATGCCCTTGAGTTCAATCCCTAGTACCAGGAAAAAAAAAGAAAAGTATATTTTAGCCAACTATAAACTATGTACAGTGCTAAAAGGAGCAGTCTAGGTTGCTTTGTTTTGTTTGGGTTGGTTGATTCGTCCCGAATGACCTGTGACTTGGAAACGTCAAGAAAATCCCCTAAAAAGCCCAGGTTCAGAATGAAGATTCTAAAATCTAAAGAGAAATTTGGAATGAAAGGAAATGATCGCTTACCAACTGGGCAGCAATAAAGAATAGTGGAAATAGTGTGTTTCTGGTAAAGAAAAAAGCAGGGGGGAGGAAGGAAGGAAGGAAGGAAGGCAGGCTGGTGGTCCCAGGGATGGAGCCCTGGGCTTTCTTCAGGACACCTTGGCTCTGGGTCCACAGCCAACGCCTGGGCTGCAACGGCCCAGGCTCGCCGGGTCTCTCTTCTGATTTGTGAAATTATAGTTTCCATTGGATGCTTAAATTAATTTTAAGGTTTAAAATTTTGATTTAAGTCTGATAGATTTTTCTCAACGATGAGGTAAAAATTTTACCAAAAAATGTATAAAGATTCACTGTTGTTATTTTATTGCAGCCTGGTATTTATAAGAATGTTACTTTCCTAATGGTGCTATAAGTGTCTCTTTTATCCAGATGCCAGCAAATCCAAATGAGCTCCTAAAATTAATCTCTCATCTGAGTCTCTTAACTAGTTGGGCCAAGTGGAAACTGATCCTATCTCATGTCTCTTAACTATTCTCTTAACTAGTTGGTTCAACTGGAAACAGATCCTATCTCATGTTGATTTTTTAAATGAACCCAAATATATATATAGCCACTATGTTATGCAAACATCAGGGCTCATAAGATGACATGGAAAGCCAGGGGAAATGCAGACTTTCTGGATTAACCTATAGATTATTTCAGCTCAATTGGTTTGGTGGGAGGCCCTGGAGGCTGCATTTTATTGTCACCCTACCCAGCTCCCCCTGTGATCCTAAAATTGACACTCCAGCAATGAACAGCCGCACATACATTGCAGTGGTCCATGGAGAAGTGGAGTGAGGATGGTAACTGTAGACCAAGGTGCTGAGAACAGAATTGGGTTGGTGAGGAAGGGCAAGGAGCCCGGGGTAGAGTTAGTTTTTAGGTTGGCCATGGTGACCACCACTTCCTTAAGGAATACACCATGCACACAGGTTCACCTTGCTTCTGTATATCGGTTTACTTTGTTTCTGGTCCTGGAAGCATTGGTCCGGCACCCTGGATCAAGGGGCCAGGAAGGCTGAGAGATAGTGAAGTTCTGGGAAACTCTGGAAAGAAATCCATGGTGCCCGAGTGTGGGCGACAAAGCCGCAGTTCGCTCTGGTCTGACTTGCTCGGGAGGAGGTCTGCAGAGATGCTTTGCACACAGGAAATGGAACTCAGGAGGAGGAGACTGCCTGGAGGAGATGCCCCACTTGGCTTTGGACTTCTCAGTGTGCCCACAGGATGTCCCACTCCATGACTATTGGGTGACAAGGACACTCATTTGTCCTGAAAGAATGAATCAAGCCGAGCACCATCTTAAGAAGGATGTGCAGAGAAAGAGCATTGTTCTGTGAGAGATGGAAACTGGCTTCCTTTTCCTGCTTCTGAGATGAAGACAAAGAAAAGGAATTGATGGGGTCATTGTAGTGAAGTTAGATATTAGAAGGAACTTTATTAAGTAGCCCTACAAATTAAGAAAGCTTTCTAATATATTTCACTTGGTGCTTAAGTATTCAGACTTGCTAGAAGCAATTTTGGACAATGGAACAGAGAATGAGATGGTTGGAATTCAGAACTTGTGCCTTTAGAAGAATCAGGCTAATAAAACGAGAAGGGAATATCAGATTTTTAGATCCACTTAGTGCTTTGCAAACCTCAACGCATGGAAGGGTTGTTCAGGTTGCCTTGTAGATATGCAGAGCCGAGAACCCTGATTCAGCAGACTCTTAGACCCCAATTCAGCAAGTTCAACATGCTTCGAGAATCTTGATTTTAAATCTGTACCCTAGGCCTGTCTGGCACAGGTGCCTGAAGGAGCACACTTTGAGAAACACAGGTGTGCCACAAACCATGACTGCAAGATGATTCGCTTTTGTGTTTACCTTCGACGATGACAATCATTGAGGCTGACAGTTGCACAGTTCAGTTCCGAGCCCTTCTAGTGAGCAGAGTGGTGTGACCTCAGGTGGCTATCACCTTTCCTGTGACCGCATGGACTGGCCAGTGAGGTAGTGCATGGAGAGAAGATATGGCTGTGTTCACTGTAATCAGCAAATAACAGGACAAGAAACGTGTCGTTGAGCCCCAAGATGATCTAAGGAAAGACGAGGATTATGCTGAGACTTGAGAAAGTAAATGAGAAAAAAAATAAACAAAGTAAGACATTGGATTTCCAACTAATAATCACTGCTTTGTAATCCTGAAAAAGAGATGCGTACTACACCAGGGAAGAATATGCCTACGACAGTCAGTGACAGTCTGGACTCAAGAGCACCACTGTGGACAAGAGCTAGCAGAGGGCCTCCTCAGCATCACCAAACCAGCGCTGCCTCCAAAGTTAATGCCTTTTAGATGTTAGGAAAGTACTAATAAAAATAAAAAATATACATATTTAGTAAATTGTTTAGTAAATTGTAGTAAATTTTTCCCTAGTCTGAGACTTAATTTTGTTTATACATATGCAGGGCCTTCCCACATGAGTCCCATTTCTGGGAGAAAGCACACATCCTTCTCCTTCCTTCCCTGGGTGGCCAGCAGGTCCTTGAGACACGTGTTAAGAGAGGCTCGATCCCACATGGGCCCATCATTATGAAGTTTGCTACCTGTATCCCAAACCCTGACATCTATTAACAAAAGTTAAGCACACATCACAAACCCAAAAGAGTCTGCAAGGGACATATGGAAAACGATTTTTCCTCCATGTAATCATGTATAAATAGAGGCTGAAATTTCAAGCTCATGAGTTTGTTCACTTGCTCGTTCAGCAAACGTTTATTGTATGCCTCCCATTGGCAGCTAGTGTGCTCTATGAGTTGGAGCTTGAAAGATAAGTGGAAAATTGTGATCTTAAACAAAACAAAGCAAAAACCCTGAAAGTCTAATACACAGGAGTTAAACCATTTCAAGAACATCTTGACAAGATGAATTTCATACACCTGGTCTTTTCCCAGACCTTATGATTTCAGAAATAGAGTCATCCATTTTCTATCCGTCCCTCAATCATGATGGCTATGTAGGAAGTCTTTAATCTATAATCCTTGATCAATTATTGTTAAGGTGGAATGAATTCCCACAGCAGATTTTATTAAATGATTCTGTGAGGACCCACATAACCCTGATATTTATTATGCATATCACTTATCATTTTTCCTCACTGAAAAAAATGTTAGCAAAGAAGGTATAAATGTTTATGTTTCAATTTAGAATCACAGAAAAGCACTTAGTTAGACATTGCTTTCTTAGTAGTCAATGTCTGCATTCTAATGTGGTGATATTTGCATTAACGAGATGGCCCTGTGATTTTCACCTTAAGAGAGAAACTTGGGGCAAAAAATAATGATTTCAGTGCATGTTGATACCATATAAATGTGAACATTTTAAAGTAAAAGCATGAATAATTATAACTAGAAAGAAGGCTTTATTATTTTTATGTGTTCATAAAATGACACAAAATACTTTGCTTCCATATTTCCTTTTAGTGTCAAAGAAAGCAACAAATGCCATTGTGGTTTGCATTTTTATCCTACTTTTTTCTGGGGTGAAAACTTAACAAGATATTGTAAATACAGTAGTAGCAAAATTTAGGTTGATCAAAATGTTCAAAAAAGTTTTGCCTATGTTTGTGAAGGGTAGATGGTAGACAGTAGATAGTGAAAGGCATTTTTTATATGTAAGGAGTTTCAAAGACTATGGAAAAGATTAAGTGCTAAAATGATAGATGAAACAATATTTGAGAATGAATCATCTCTTCTTTGTTTTCACTCTCTACACTGTAAAATAATTGCAAAAAATTGCAAAAATGCTAAGAAAGCAAATATACCATACAATGAATGGCAAATCAACTTCTGCATTAAAAAAACAGTTAATAGCTACTAAAATTTGGAGCAAAACTGTGCTCCTTTAGCAATTATTTGCATATGTTAGAGGCCACATGACTGAGTTGCAATGCATCATCTACCCAAGATTTTTCTTTTTCTTTCTTTTTTTTTTTTTTTGGTACTGGAGCTTGAACCCAGGGGCATTCATTCTACCTCCAAGCTACACCCCAGCCCTTTTTTTTTTTCATTTTGAAACAGGGTCTTGCTAGGTTTCTGAGAAGTTTTTCTTTCTGATTGTTTTACTTTCAGAAATATATTATTCTTTCTGCTGCTGGGAATGGGTTTGTGCAAGAGCTACTTGGCAGGGACTCTGTAAACCCTGGGCTCTGAACAAGTTGGGTATTTTCTCAGTATTCTGGATACAACCCAAAGATTTTACATCCCATTTCTTAGTCACTTTGTAGTTAATAAGAAAAATAATCTAAAAGTTTACAAAAATGTTTTAAAACTATTTTTATTCTTTCCAGAGGAAGATCTATATCAATCTTTCTCAAATAACCACAGTGGCTTTTCTTCACATTTTACTCCGCATATACTAAATACTGGCAAAATTATTCTCTTGATGCTAGTTTTATGGCTTCCTCTTCTATATGATTTCTGGTTTCACTGCTTTTAAATTATAGCAATATATGGTGGCCATTGATTTGACTGAAAATATTGGCTACATTTCCATTCTAATATAACCTGTTAACCAACATTGACCCAGCACTTGCTAGAATATAAAGAAGTAATATTGAGAAAAACAGAAGACACCACTGTCGCCTCAAGGAATTTACAGTTTCTCTAGATGTGAACTCCAAACATATCGCATTTTAAATTTGAATGATTTCTCTACGTTATGGAAGTGGTATTGTGCTCTGAGTTACTTAGAGTTTCACTGAATGTTGGTTTTTGGTCCTAAGATAATTCATTCAGTCTGGAATGATATTTCATGGAAAGGTACACAATGCACTTCTGAAAAGAACATATTAGATCTCCTAAGAGTGTTATCTGGAGTTAGATATTGGTTTTAGGGTCTGACCACTATATTAAATGGGGAGAGATGAGTCACATGTTGTTAGGCATGCCCCAGCCCATGCAAAGGCATCATAATTGCCTGTTCTTTGCTGTTCCAATAGCGGTAGAGAATGAGTGGGAACAAGATATTCTTGGGAACCCTTAGAATCACCTTATTTTTGCTCTCTGAGAAGATGGAGATATTTTATTTGGTTATTAATTCTGGCTCCTGGCCATTATTTAGCAGAAATAGTTCTTTGGGAAAATAGAAAACATTATTCTATTTTGCTTTTAAGCTGGTACATCTAGTACCTAATGGTACCAACCTGATAAATGGTGAATATTGGTTTATGTCATCAGAGAAGCACTTACTGATGTTATATAATAAATTAACTTTGCATGCTTTTCGCGAGGGCGCAATAACAAAGGGTTAAGGAATCCCTATTGATGTAAACTTCTCCAATTCACTCATCCATCTTTCAGCTATGCACCCATCATAACCATCATAACATTGTTTCTGCAGCCTATACCTTAGATTCAATGCATAGAAAATGCCTGCCACAGCAATTTTTTTTTTTTTTTTACAGTACTAGGGATTGACCCCAGGGGCACTCTACCTCTGAGCTACACCCCAGCCCTGTTTTTTATTCTTTATTTTGAAGCAGGGCCTCACTAAGTTGCTGAGGCTGGCCATGAAACTGCGATCCTCCTGTCTCAGCATCCCAAGTACTGGGATTACAAGTGTGTGCCACCACGCCCGGCTAACACAGCAAATTTTCTATAGTGAGAATATTAATTTCCTGGGCTGTATTTGAGACACAGATTTGACTAAATCAGTCTCTCTTTCTTATAAGTAACAAAAATAAAGTTGGGACATGATAATATATTACATTGAGAGCTGCCTACTTTTTGTGGTATGAGAAACAACTGTTTTTATTAGATGTTAATAAGATGATCACATTACAAAGATGCAGATTCATTTGTGACCACCTTCTCTGTAATCAAGATTTGTGCTCATATTAATTTTGCCATCATACAATGATGGTGAAAATATGTAACTCTGGTAGAAGTTGTGGCATCTACTGCATTATTAATTATTTAAATACTGCCATTTCATATTTTGCTTCATATTCTATAGCCATATATTGTTATCAATAGAAGTGATAGAAAAATTGTTTTGGTGTTAAGAATTATCAGTTCTCAACCAGGCATCGTGACGCATGTCTGTAATCCTAGTACTTGGGAGACTGAGACAGGAGGATTGTAGGTTTGTGGCCAGCCTTGGCAACTTAGAGAGGACCTCCATACCTTAGTGAGACCCTGTTTCTAAATAAAATAATAAAATAGGGCTGGGGTGTAGCTCTGAGGTAGAATGACCCTGGGTTCAATCCCCAGTAACACACATACACACACACACACACACACACACACACACACACACACACACAAGAATTATCAACTGTCATTACATGAAAAACTTTCTTTGTCTTGGTATATAGTAAGAAATAGATATTTCAGGTTACATAATCTGCCTCCTACTTACTGGTAGGCAGTATGCCTAACTCCTTCGTTGTTTTTATTTTGCTATCAATTAGAAAACTATATTTCTAGCAATATTAATAACAGAAAAATCCACCTTAAAGCTGTTCAAAAGTTTTTCTAGGCAGTTTTTAACTAGGGACTAAGTAAGAGGCATTCTCTTAATGTCCATGGAACAGTAAACTCTAATGTGAAATATTATATTAAAATAAAGGAGGAAACGATTAAGAAATTGTTCCACAGGTGCCATAAATGATTTAGCTATTTTCCTAATGCAGTTTGAGTCATTTGAGGGAGTGTTTTATGGAATTAGCAAAGCCGGATGTGCACCCAGGAGCAATAGCAGTGAGCCTTTATTTCATTTAAAATTGCATTACACAGGAGGATCTCACATTTAAATGGTAGATAGAAGAATTACCTTGGGCCTAAGTTCCTTTGTGTTTATTTTTTTAAAAAATCAAATACCTTGTAGGGATTTGAATGAAGGCAAATTCATATTAATTTTTATGCATCATTTATGAAGTAACACCAATCAGAAAATGAAGAAAGAAGAAAGCAAGCCATGTCAGCAATACATAGTTATTTAAATGCACAAGATATTCCATCACTTTTCTGAGCCACCAACGCCAGTTCTGATTTTATTTTATGTTTGGTGATCAGTCCTTGGGGTCAATTAGAAATTCCTCAGATTTACTAGACTATTAACTATCAGGACTAAAATATGATGCCATTTGAATTTTTTATGAATTCTAACTTCATTAGGCATTTCTAATAGCAACTTGGGAAAACTACTGAGTATGACACATTGTAGTACTTGATTTCAATTACCAGATATTCCAGTCATTTTCTTTACAAGGTCTGCCCAGGAGTCTGCTCACACATTGACTATTTGGCCAATGATTCAATAGTAATTGAATTCATAGTAAATAATACAATAGTAAAAGGTTAACCATTCTGTTCAATACCTAACTGTATTTTCTGTTGATGACATCATTTTACCTAGAAGCATCCAGAGGTTTAAAATAATGTTTTACAGCCGGGCGTGTTGGCGCACGCTTGTAATCCCAGTACTTGGGAGGCTGAGACAGGAGGATCGCAGGTTCATGGCAGCCTCAGCTACTTAGTGAGGCCCTCCGCTACTTTGTGAGACCTGGTTTCAAAAATAAAGGGTAAAAAATAGGGCTGAGGTGTAGCTCGGAGGTAGAATGCCCCTGGGTTCAATCCCCGGTACCACACACACAAAAAAATAACATTTTACACTGTAAAAGGTGGTAGATTACCTGAGTGGTTACTGGGGGTAATTTTATATTTGAAGCTGTGGTGATAAGAGTATCAAGGTACAGATGAAGAAACATAATGCTAAGTTCTACAAATGTATGGAATCTAAACCCCGGAATTATTTTAACGTGTTAAGGAATGATTATGGCTAATGATAATCCAAAGTGAGTTTGTTAACAATAGTCTCCAGGTCAAGATTGCCTAAAAAACTTTCAAATACCTAAAAAAAAGTGGAATGCCTGAGAAAACGCCTTATAAAAGTGGAATTATTTTTACCATATATGCAATGTGTGTGTGTGTGTGTGTGTGTGTGTGTGTGTGGTGTGTGCGTTTGATTTTAAACAAAAGTGCTAAGAACATGCACTGGAGAGAAGGCAGCCTTTTATATAAATGGTGCCAGGAAAATTGGATATCCCCATACTGAAGAAAGAAATAGATTCTGTAATGGTTTGGATTTAGTATATATCCCCCTAGCCCTCGTGGAAACAAAGGTAGCAATGTTGGAAGTGGGGCTCGGTTGCTAAGGAGGGGTCCCCAGGGTTGTCACCTTGGGGATCAAGGTCTCCCCTTGCTTGCTCTCCTGCTTTGTGCCTTCATGATGTGAGAGTGGAGCTTGGCACCCTCTCTCTCTCTCTGCTTCCCACTGCCATGCCCTGGGCTTCAGGCCCTGGCCTCACATGGACTGACCCCCACAAATCTCCAAAAACTGATCAAATAAATGTACATTCCATAAGTTGAGGGGTCAGTCATTTTGGATTATAGCAGTGAAAATGTTGGCCAAGACAACTCCTATCTCTCAACAGTTACAAAATAAACTCAAAATAGATTAAAGACTTAAATGTAAGACCAGAAATTATGAAACTGTGAACATACTAGAAGAAAACATGGGGGAAACACTTCAGGAAATTTGCATGGACAAAGATATTTTTTTATTTTAAACAAGATCCCCAAAGCAAAGGAAACAAAAGCAAAATATACAAATGAGTTTACATCAAACTGAAAAGATTCTGCACAGCACTAGAAACAATCATCAGAAGGAAGGAGATATAAATTATAGAATAGAATATTTACAAGGTATACATCTGACAAGGGGTTAGTATCTATATACATGAAGAACTTAAAAAAATCAATATCAAAAGGTCAAATAACTCAATTTAAATATTGTCAGTGCACTAAGCATTTCTCAAAAGATGACATTTCAAGTTGCCAACAGGCACATGAAAGAAAAATGCTGGACATCACTAATTATCATGGAATTATAAATCAAAGCCACAATGCAGTATCACTTCACTCCAATAAGAATGGCTATGATAGAAAGACAAAGGGTAAGAAGTGCTGGAGAGGATGTGGAGAAAAGGGAACCTTGCACATTGTTGGTGGGAATGTAAATTAGTACAGTCATTATGAAAAAATATATGGAGGTGCCTCAAAAACTAAAAATAGAACCACAATATTATCCGGCACTCTTTCTACTATGCACATATTCAAAAGAAATCAGCCTGGCAAAGAGATATCTGCACGCCCATATATATTGCAACACTATTCAAAATAGCCACGAAATGAAAGCCAAAGTGTCCATTCACTGATGAATGGGGGAAAAAAAAAACTATGGTACGTATACATAGTAGAATACTATTCAACCATAAAAAATGAAATTCTGTCATTTGAGACATGAACGGAAATGGAGATCATTATGCTAAGTGAAATACGCCAGGTAAAGAAAGACAAATACCACACGATCTCCCTCGTATATGAATCTTAAATGGGTGATCTCATAGATATTGAGAGAAGGATGGTTGCCAGAGGCTGGGGAGAGTAGGGGATAAGAAAGGCTGGTCAATGAGTGCTAAGTTATAGTTATATAGGAAGTTCTGTTGTGCTATTAAACAGCCGGGTGACAATAAATAATGACTGTATACTTCAAAAGGCTAGCAGAAAGGATTTTGAGTATTTTCACCATATAGAAATGATGAATGTTTGAGGAGATAGATAAGATTAACCTGATTTAAACAATATGCAATATATACATGTATCAAATCACAATTGACACCCTATTCATATATACAATTTTTATGTTTTAAGTGTCATTTAAATCTAAAAATTAAACAATAAATTGGGCATGATGGCACATATCTGTAATCCCAGTACATGGGAGGCTGAGGGAGGAGGATTGGAAGTTCACCGCCAGCCCCAGCAACTTAGTGAGACCCTATTTCAAAATAAAAAGTCAGTGTGGTGGCACACACCTGTAATCCCAGTACTTGGGAGGCTGAGATAGAAGGATCACAAGTTCAAAGCCAGCCTCAGCAACTTAGTGAGGCTCTGAGCAACCTAGCAAGACCCTTTTTCCAAATAAAAAATAAAATAGGGCTGGAGGTTCAGGTCAGAGGTAGAATGCTCCTGGTTTAGTCCCCAGCATCACAAAAAATATTAAAAAATGAATGAATAAATATAAACTAAAATAGGGCTGGGGGTGTAGCTCAGATGTAGACTGCCCCCTGGGTTCCAATGAATGAATGAATATAAAAATTAGATAACAAATAAATTTATTTTAAAACAAACAAAGAGCCTGAATGAGAGCTATCAATGCTACTGGCACTAATTGGAGTCTTTGGACCTTCTGCATGACCTTGAGAATTCTGAATGATTTTTTTAAATAACATGATGATGGCATTTGAAATGCTGTCTGAGAAATAGATAAAGCACTCAATTATGTTTTGTTTAATCTTCAGATATTGTGATTATGTTCTGGCAGGATGGTAGCAATTAATTACATTAGGTCAGCAAATATTGTCATGCCTATCATATCCACATGAAGAACAAGTCACAATTTTAACAGCTGTGCAGTTAGCCCGGTGGGCAGAGTGCCAGCCACAGTGTTTTCCATTCTCTGATACTTCTTTTGCCACCAAGAGATCTGAGTGAAGAAACACTGGTTTAGTGGGGAATGAAGGGAGGCTCTTCTTGTTCTTCTCTTATATACTCTAGGATCACTGTTAGAAATTTTGGGAAGAAAAAATTATTATAAGTGCAGTAGGCATTTATATTTATGCATGAGTGTGTAGACATACTTTATACAATTTCAAATAATGATTATATTCAAATATATGGTTCTTCAGCTGAGCATGGTGACACATGCCTGTAATCCCAGTATTTGGGAGGATTGAAGGCTCGAAGCCAGTCTCAGCAACTTAGTTAGGCTCTCAGCAACTTAGCAAAACCCTCTTTCCAAATTAATAATATATATATATTAATAATAATATAATATATATATATATATATATATATATATATATATATATATATGGACTGAGGGTGTAGCTTAGAGGTAGAATGTCCCTGGGTTCCATCCCCATCACTACAATAAATAAATAAATAAATAAATAAATAAATAAATAAATAAAATATACATAGCAAACAAATACATGGTTCTTCAAAATAGTGCTCATACAATCTGCCAATATAGGTAAGTGTAATAATTTCGAACATATTTGCTTGCATTTGGAATGTATCTCAGTAGTAGTGCAAAATAGAATAGGTAGTTGAAATAATGAATTTATTTTACATAACAGTGATTCTAAATATTCTTTTTTAAAATGTGCTTTTATTGGTGCATTATAGTCTCACATCACAGTGAAAATCAAATTCACAGTAACATACATGCACACAGCATTTGGTGCCCCCTCCCCTCTCCCCCAATACAAAGTACTGAGATTGACATTGGTATATTCTCATATGTACACATGGTCGATGGTAATATTTCCATTAATAAACTCCATTCTTCCCCTTCCCCTTCCCTTAGACCATTTCCCTGATGCCACTGAGGCTTCTCCACCATTGTCTGGAGTCCCTCTTGTATCCCAACTACTCCCTAGCTTGCACACATTAGAGAAAACATATAACCCTTCTCCTTCTGTGATTGTCTGATCTCACTTAACATAATGCTCTCCAGATCACACACAATGGAATTCTACTCAGCAATAAAGAGGAACAAAATGATTCTACATATTCTTGAGAAATAGCAAATATGGTGGTGCAGAGATGTTTGAGGCTAAATTCAAGATTGAACCATCAATGCACACAGCCATTGTGAAATTACTTAATGAGTTTGAAATAAAAATCAATGGAAAGTATTTTCTTTTGATACAAGATTAAAGTATATGCAGTGGGCATTTGTGTATCAGTCTACAATAAATTTAGCCCCTGAAGTACACAGTGGGGAAATACATAATGTGTGGGAAGATTAGAATATAAATGTATACATTTATCAGATGTGCGCATGCATCATCATTGTTCTGTCTGGAAAAGAAAACTCAAGTTACTTCTTTGGATGGCTATCCCTTCCTTTCTTTGCCACTCCTAAAGGGGCAAGGAAGCCAGACACTTCCCAAACAACCAGGAGAGTGGACAATGCGGTGATGAGCTGCATCTTAGAAATGGGGCCAAGGCTGGGTGTCCTGCACATCACCTGTAATTATTTTCATCTCCGTGCCCCATGGTACCTATCACCTACACATTTCTGAGAGGTCATAGGAATTGGCAACCACCAAATTCCTGTGAAATTTCCTTGTGTCTCCTGCATGACAGGACTAATGTGGCCCTATATTCTCAGTATATAGCACCCTCTAAATATCAATGTAATTCTATAGGACCCCCTCAAAAATTACTAATATCCTTACGCTAGTCATTAATTTAACAAACACTGATTGAGGGTGGATATTGCTTCAGTTACTGTATTCCAGTGGTGGCCTAAATGGAATCGTCAATTTCAAATGAATACAATCAATCAAGAACCTGGTATGATATAAACTAAGCTTTCTGACATTTGAAAGATTTAAGTGATTATGCATTAAACTAGGCATGTATTTGCATGTGCTCTTGGAATAATAGTTGTTTATTACTATGCTTCCCTTTTAGGTGAGAGGTGGATCCAGGTAGGGGGAAGAATTAAGTGTTTTGGTATCAAACATCCCAGCTTTATGTCATGAGGCTCATTGGGAATTTTGAAGTGCTGATTTTTGGTCCTGTCAAAGAAATATACTTTATGAGATTGTCATAAACTTAAATATGTACATATATACACATATATATGTATATATTATACATATATATGTGTGTGTATATATGTATATGCTATACATGTGTGTGTATATATATATATGTATATGTATATATTTATATATACTCACATACACACACACAATCACACACACACTTGTCCCGTAGTCCATACTCAAGGGTCATGATTGCAGATAGATACATATGCAGAGGTTGTTTCTGTTTGGACATTGTTTTTTCATTGACATTTGTCAGAAAGGAAGTTGGGATTGTTTTCTCCTCTTCCACAAGACAATAAAATAGTAGTACTCACAAGGAAAAACTCCCAATTCTGCATTATGAAAAGGCTATTTGAAAATTCTACAGTTGAAAACATCGTCCAACTTATGAGGAATTAATTAGGAATGCTTTCTATGAATGTCTTATTGAAAGGATTAAAGTGATCTGGCTAAGGTGAGAACACCTAGACTCAAGTTTTCTTGTCCTCAGCTTTGCTTTGAACGCTTTGGCATTTCGGTGCCAGGCATTTCAGAACTTCAGTGACATTGCTGTGTCCAGCCATGGGCCTGGGATGTAATTAGCTTAGTAAATACAGACATCTCAGTAGTATAAATGTCATTTCAGATGGTCCTTCATTTTGCTTCTTACTGTCCTCTGGGGATGTTTTTCCCATTCAAGCAGAATAACTAGAGAAAAAGCTCAGCAGAGCTCTGGAAAGTGCAGTTAATCGGCTGGAGATCTGGAGCTAGACCGGCACTCCTGACTCTCAGCAAGTCTCTCAGCCCCGTCGCTGTGAGGCATGGGGTTCTATACCATCCCTAGTGGGAAGCCTTGGACAGAATAGGCCTACACTTCACTCAGCCATGAAGCTCTTCTACATTTCTCCCTTAGATCTAGGTGTGTCATTGTTTAATAATCACTTTTGCTAATTTTTCTCTAGATTTTGTTCCAGAGATAAGCCAGAGATTTTACATAGATAGTGTTGCAAGGTAACCCACAGAGAAACACCAGACTCTAGAGTCTAATTGAGAGGTCTTTATTCCGGCCGGCTGAGACCACACAAAGAAGTGCAGTCCCTAGCCCCTGTTGATGGCCGCTTATATAGAAAGAAACCACCATTTCTTAAAGTCAAAAGTTTAAGTCCACATAATTTTAGAATGATGGAAAATATACCATTTGAGACCAAACAATATATGTTTATCTTATATTTGACATAGCTTGGATTTTCTACATCTGCGTAAGCAAAGTGGGAATACAGAAGCCAAGGTTAAGCATTATGTGGCATCAGCAAAATACACAGCAACCTTTTTAAACCAAACATCCTAGTTCCTGTTTTGCTTAGTGGAGGTTATGGCCTTGTAGTGCTCAGGGTAGCAATATGGAGTCACTAGTGCTAAGGTCTAGGCACACTCTATCACAATAGCATTAAAGCATTTGTTGAAAGCTATACTGCACTTGCAATCTGAGTGTAAGCATGGTGCATCATCTATCAGAGACCTTCTCCTTGCAGAGAAAGCCAGGGCTCCACTTCTATTGTTTCTCACCTCACCCACCTGCTGGTGTAAGGAAGCTGGAGTCTGAGCCCTCACCTTTTATGCACAAATGCCTGCAGATATTTATGAAAATCAGTGGACGAAAATTAGAGAATCGATATAGTGTTACAGAAATGTTTTCCAATGTAAAAATGTTTTACAACAAATAACAGATTCTGTGATTTGTAAGTGTTTGGGTTTCAGATTGCTTGTGGTGATTTTTATGTCCCTCACTTCTCCATTCTAAATGCTGAACACAGGTCAGGAGTTAGTGGGAACTACTCGCAGTTGGAATTTGCTAAAAGCATAGGTGCGTTAATATGCTTTTCCATACATGGAGCTGGGGAAAAATTAGAACTAGTGGCATATGGCAGATTGAAATAATCAACACCACATAAAAAGCCTTAGTTTGAAAGGAGGACTGGAAGAACTGAAGGAGCAGGAAGAGAGGAAGGAAGGAAGGACAGAAGCCATAAAAAGAGGAGAAAGGAGGTGGAGGAAAGAAAAAACAAGTCCAATAAATTGTACTTTTTCACTCATTGCAGAATTTCTTTCTCTCTCTTTTTTTGGTTATTTTGAAAAGTAAAGAGATTATTAACATTCAGAAGATTTTTTTGTGAGTTCCTTTTATTAAAATCCCAAACTGATCTTCCTTTCTTATTTTTTTATTTTTATATATCCTCAAACTTGCAGAATAGTTGTAAAAGTAGTGAAATTTACCATTGTATGCTCTTCGCCCTGGCTCCACAGTTGTTTAACATTGTCTACATTTACAAGAACCTCTACTCTCCCTTTACCTCCAACCCCCCTTTTCTATGTTATACTACTTTATTGAACCACTTATGAATTTGTTTAATTCTTATTCTAACTCCAAGCATCTCTGGTTGTAGTCTCTCTTATTTCTCTATCACTCTCATTCTCACTCTCCCTCCATTCCTTCTCTTTATCCAGTGGCTGGAAAAGCTAACTATAGTTCCTGGATTTACCAACCCTCTCTAAAACATGGAGCGATTGTAAATCTCATTTATTTATTTATTTATTTTTGGTACTGTTGATTTAACCCAGGTGCATTCTACCTTAGAGCTACATCTCCAGCTTTATTTATTTATATGTTAATTAATTAATTAATTTGAAATAGGGTCTCACAGGGATTACAGACATGCACCACCAAGCTGGGCTGCAAATCTCATTCTTACTGAAAAAACATGCTCTTTTTAGAAGGCACTCCTTTAGCCTACTCCTTCCTCCTTTTTCAAAATTCAGTTACTATATAACACTATTCTAGGTTTTTGGAACTTAACATTTTGTTAAATACAAGCACAATGGAAAGACCATGGGGCTTGGAGTCCACAGTTATATTCGAATTCTGATGTTATTCTTGTGTTCTAGATTTTGTTTTTTGTTTTGTTTTTGCCTCCCTTTCTGGTGAGACTGTAAGTCTTTCTGGGACTTAATTTATTCAGTAATATAAAAGATAAAATGCATGTCCTAACAAGGTTAAAGAAAAGATAAAATATCAATGTATATTAAATATCCTTCATTCCCCTATTTTATTTTAAATGTGCTAAGTCTCTCAGGAGTTATCAAATAGTTGCCTCCAAAAATTCTAAATAAAAATTTAGTACACCAAAATAGTTTCTGTCTAAATCATTCTGGAATTTCTTAATAAAGACTAGAATTCCCTACTTTCTTTTCTACCTACCACATGTATTTCTGATTGTTTCTACCATTCTTCCAAACGCAAGATAGACTATATTTTAATCATGTTTTTCCCTTTCCTCTCAGTTTTTCTACTTCACCTGTTTTGTTAAAAGTTTTCTGGGTTTTTTATTTTGTTTTGTTTTGTTGTGACCAGAAAAAATGCCTCATGCTTTTAATAGGCTTTAAAGTCCACTAGGTTTATTGAGGCTAAGTTGGATTCTTGTTTTTACCATATGGGACACTATAAAAGAGAGATGTTTTTCCAAAGAAGCCTGTGATGTTCCTTGCTGACTTTGTAGATTTGAGGCAAGAATTGGGGTTGATCTGAAAAGATAGAAATGTCTGTTCTACTCATCTCACAGAGATTGATATGAAGTTTTCAATAGAAACTTGCTTTCCATCAGCCATCTCAATACCTGGATAATTATCATGTGCTTGTTTATTTGTATAGATGCACTTGATCACAAACATCCTCATGATCATCTTAGTAAGAAGAGAAAACATAAATGCAGTTGTCTGATTTTTTATTATATACTTTTATTGGTGCATTGTAGTCTCACATCATAATATAGTTCAGAGTGAAAGGGACATAGATACACACAGCTTGGTGAGCTTCCCCTTGGCTCCCTCCCCAATCCCTCCCCTTCCCCATACATGATATTGAGATTGGCATTGGTGATTTCACATACATACATAATGTCAATGGAAGTGTTTCAGATGTCTGATTTTGCTAAATTCAGTACTTTACTGTCTACTATATTTATTCCCATGGCTGATAATATTTTTGATTCAGAGAAAAAGAGAAGTTTCGTTTAATTTTAACATCTAAACTGGTCATATAGTTCATCATAGATAGGAAGAGAGATAGTTGACACCAACTGAGAATCTCAATGGAAAATAACCTAGAAGATTTTGGAAAGCATTCAGTTGCCTTAAATCAGAGACCCCCCCCAGCAATTGTCTTAGGTATAGGGAACTACCATTTCTTTGTGAAGATCTCCAGATTTTTACCAAGAGTGTTTCTTCTTTTATTTTCAACTCAAATCCTAGTATTCTTTTCTATGGAGGCCATTTTGGTTTTTGTTCTGTCTCAGAGTTGACTATGTAGAAGGGTTGAATTTTAGAATTAAGAGGGATATTATAGACCAAATGTTCCAACTTCTTCAGTTTATAGATGGAAAAACCTGAGGGCTAAGAAGAATGAAGAATTTATCAAAAGACCCAGTGGAAAAAGCAGGAATAGAATTCAGAATCATTTTCCATTACATTGCATGACTCGTTCCCCAATTAATTGACTGTGGAAAATCCACCTGCCAGACTTTGCTTCTCTGACCCCTTCTCTCTCCCCACAGCATTCTCTTCTAATGCTAATTTTGGTTCTCCACTGAATGAACTAAAAGTTTCTTGTATATTTTTTGTTGTTGTTGTTGTTGTTGAAAATAAAAATAAAGCGGACTTTATTTAGAAGATAAAGGTGGTGGTATCAGTTTTGGTTAATAAAGTTGGACTCAAGTGTTTAAACAGGTCTTTAATGCCATCACACAGACTGGCATGCCAAGGGCATTCTGAATGCCAATTACAGATTGAAGTTGTTTCAAAAACCAAGATGCTATCAAAAGCTGAGGGAGTCTTGTATATTTTTGAAGTCATTGAACTTACACTGAACTGGAGATCTCTGGAGAGGATTTGACCAGGGCTAAAGACATTGATATGATAAATTCAGAAACCGGTCACTCTGGTTCTCTTGGTATATAGACATTAGTGATGCCATTCCACCAGGGAGAAATCTGAATTATAAGATCAATATTGTGTGTTCTGAGGCCATGCTATATGCCCTCCTCACTTATTGTTCCCCGCCTCAGCCCCAGAACCACTTAAGTCAATTAGATTAAATTCCAACAGGGAAGACTTATGTAGTTAAGTAAGAGTAAGCAAAAATTTAGTGAGTGAGATTGTAGTCAGTGTAGATTGCAAGCATTCTATTCCAGAGACAGAGGTGGTTTATGTAGGTGGGAAATGCCTGCATTTTTAGTAGCTCTTATTTTGCTGACATGCTACTGAGTAATTCACAAAATTTCCTGGTTTTTCAAGTTTCATAAAGTCTAATGAGTTTTAAAAAGAGCTGAAATAACCTTTCTTATGTAATATTCCAATTAACAAGGTGACAAGCCCGTTGGAAAGAAAATCTGGAGCTTTTGGGTCAAAATCTCTTTTAATTTCTTTTTTTAAGATTTCCAATTCACTTCACTTCGTTGGTAGACCTGAGGATTTCTTTATCTCATGCCCCAAATTGTTATTACTATTTTTCTGTTAACATTAAATTGCTTTCACTCCATCATTGAAATGACCTTTCAACAATCCCTAAGAAGATCCCATAAAATCACATTTTCAGGTAATTTTTTATCTTCTGAAATGAGATAAAATATAGATAGAATTTAAATATATGGTGAAACTATATTTTATGCAAGATTCTAAGAGGAACTTACTGCTGTTTTTTAGTTTGCTTATTTGAAATTTAATGTATTGGATCCATGGTTGTTAAGATTTTCAAGAGCGAACATAACTTTAGAGTGATGATTATTTTTTGAAACTTTTATTTCAACTTGTGATGATATGTTTCCTGTACCATAGCCTTAAAACAGCCATTTCATCAGCTCACTTGGGGAAGGCATGTTTATTTTTGTGAGAAAATACATGTATTTTTAAATGTTAGTGATTTTGAAAATCTAATTTTGTTGTGAGGCATTTCTGGATCTTTCTGACAGTAATCATCTATAAAAAATTATCACAGCTTTATTGACATTTGTGTAAGAGAAATAATTATATTACAAGGAAATACTAGTATTTAAGTAGCTATTCTGTGTGTATTATGAGAAAAGTGTTTATGCATACTTAGCTTCAGATTGGTTTCAGTATATTTTACATTTAATGTTTGTAATTCTGTTAAAATGAAAGCACACACATATTTATATAATTATTTTCATCCTATTTAATGTATGTGTAATAACCAGGGACATTTCAAATTAGCAAACTGAATTAAATGTTAATGTTGTTAATGTTTTATTTGTAAACAGTAGAAAAAAACATCAAGAAGAAAATATCTATTTAGTTGAGCTCAACTCCCTTCAAATTTTAATGTGAAGAAAAGCCAGATAATAACATTTCATCACATTTCCATTTTCCTTCACAATAAAACCTTTATAAGGTTACCTGTCATACACTCAATCTTTGTGCTGATTTCTACCTTTGTGTAATTTCATTAGTGATTCTCCAGATACCAATAAAATTTTAACTAATCATAATATAGGCATATCTCATTTTACTATGCTTCCCTTTATTGAACTCTGCAGATACTGTATTTTTAGAATGGAGGAGTCATGTCAACCCTGCATCCAACAAGTCCATCAGTGCCATCTTTCCAACAGTATACTCACTTCATCTTTCTGTGCCACATTTCAAACTTTTTCATGATAATGCTTTGGGGATCTGTGATCAATTATCTTTGCTGATGCCACTGGAATTGTTTTGAGGCACCACAAACAGCACCCTTTTATGACCGCCAACTGAATTGGTAAATACTGTGTGTGTTCTGACGCCTCTATTGGCCAGCTGTTCCCCCATCTCTCTGCCTCTCTTTGGGCACAGCAATATTGAAATTAGTGCAATTTTTAACCCTCCAATTGCCTGTAAGTGTTCAAGTGAAAGGAAGAGTCACATGTGTCTCACTTTAAATAAAAATCTAGAAATGATTGAGCTTTGTTGAGAAATGAGATTACTGAAAGTCAGGCCTCCCACACCAAGTAGCCAAATTGTGAATGTAAACGAAGAGTTCAAGGAAATTAAAAGTTATACTCCAATGAACACATGAATACAAAAAAGCGAAACAGCCTTGTTACTGATGGGGAAAATGTTTTAGTGGCTGGATAGAAGATCAAACCAGCCTTGGCATTCCCTTAAACCAAAGCGTAATCCAGAGCAAGGCCCTCACTCTCTTCAATCCTGTGAAGGCTAAGAGGTGAGGAAGCTGCAGAGGAAGTGCTTAGAGCTGGCAGAGACAGGCTCATGAGATTTAAGGAAAGAAGCTATCTCCACAACATGGCAATACAAGGTGATACAGCCAATACTGATGTAGAAGCTACAGTAAGGCATCCAGAAGATCTGGTGAAGGTAATTGATGAAGTTGGCTACACTAAATAGCCAGATTTTCAATATGGACAAAAGAGCCTTCTATTGAAAGAAGATGTTGTCTAGGACTTTCTCAGCTAGAAAGGGAAAACGAATGCTTGGCTTCAAAGCTCCAGAGGACAGGCTGACTCTTTTGTTAGGAGGTAATGCAGCCAGGGACTTAAATTGAAGCCAGTGTTTACTCACCATTCACCATTCCTAGGGCCCTTCAGAATGATACTATATTCATTCTTTCTGAGCTCTCTGAAGGGAATGACAAAGCCTCGATTACAGCATATCTGTTTGCTACATGGTTTACTGAATATTTTAAGCCCACTGTTGAGAATGACAGCTCAGTAAAAAAAAGAGAGAGAGAGAGAGAGAGAGATTCTTTTCAAAATATTAATGCTCATTGACAATGCACCTGGTCACCAAACAGCTCTGATGTGAAATGAGATTGATGTTGTTTTTATGCCTGCTAACGCAGCATCCATTCTATAGCTCAAGGACCAAGGAGTCATTTCAAGTTTCAAGTTGTATTACTGTATGAATATAGTTTATCTGCCATAGATAGTGATTCCTCTGACAGATATGGGTGAAATAAACTGAAAATCTTCTGGAAAAGATACACTATTATAGACACCAGTCAAAATACTTGTGAATCAAAGTGTCAACATGAACAGGAGTTTGGAAGAAGTAGGCCCCAACCTTCATGGATGACTTTGAGGGGTTCAAGACTTCAGTGAGGAAGTCACTGCAGATCTGATGGAAATATCAAGGGAACTAGAATTAGAAGGGGAGTCTGAAGATGGGACTGAATTGGTGCCATCTTACAACAAAACTTTAATGAATGAAGAGTTGCTTCTATGGATGAGCAAAGACAGTGGTTTCTTGAGATAGAATCTACTCCTGGTGAAGACGCCGTGAACATGGTGGAAGTGTCAACCAAGGATTAAACACATTACATAAGCTCAGTTGATAAAGCGGCATCAGGATTTGAGAAGACTGAGTACAGCTCTGAAAGAAATTCTGTGGCTCAAACGCTATCAAACAGCACCATATGGTAGGGAATGATCTTTCCTGAAAGGAAGAGTCAGTACATGAAGAAAACTTCATGTTGTCTCCTTTGAAGAAACTGCCCCAGCCATTCCAACCTTCAGCAGCCCCCACCCTGATCAGCAGCCTGATCAATGTCAAGGCAAGACCCTCCACCAGCAGCCAACATTCTTAGCAGTGCTTTTAATTGACCTATATACATTTTTGGAAATAGTGCTATTGTACACTTAGTAGACTACACTATAGCGTAAATATAACTTTTTTATGCACCTGGAAACCAAAACACTCTGTGACTCAGTTTATTGGAATATTTGCTCTATTGTAAGTCTGGAACCGAGCCTGCCGCATCTCTAAGATGTGCCTGTATTCACACTCAAAATAAGACATTACTTTGGATTGCATGCTTTTATTATCACTCTTTCTAAATTATATATTTTTAAAACTTTTACTTCAATGTCAGATATCATGGTAACACTATTAATGAATTATATATACTGGTAAAATTAGACACAACTACT
The DNA here is from genome assembly GCA_004027185.1 of Glis glis. Taxonomy (NCBI): domain Eukaryota; kingdom Metazoa; phylum Chordata; class Mammalia; order Rodentia; family Gliridae; genus Glis; species Glis glis. The sequence continues at coordinate 22,542 of PVJS01011896.1, forward strand.
AGATAAAGCTGTGGTCCTTAGAATTTCAAGTGAGCTGCACAGAGCAGTATGGACAAGTGTTGAAACTATTCACATGGTCGCCTGCTGACCAGACTGTTGGCACTTTGATGAGATAGGCTCACTTTCCATATGATTATATTAGACACTGACCTCTCCCATCCTCCACATCCTCCACCCCTCTCCAAAAGAGTCCAGACTCTTCCCTGGGATTCAAAGCTTCCTGTCAACCTGACCTATGAAGACTTTCCTCACCTCATGTCCCCACCCTCGCCACATGTCAAAACAAAGAGTAACATTTCCTCTTCCTTAAATACCCATGACATGTTATAGTACCCCATTAATGGCTTTCGTGTTCTTTATTTGCACATAGGCATTTGTTTTATAAGTCCCGGATTCTTTCTTAGCTTACTATATACTTAAGAAAGTATATAGCTTTCTTCATATACTTTTATTGGTGCATTGTTAATTATACATCATAATGAAGTTCAGAGTGATAAAAATATACATGCACCCGGCACCTGCGTTAACTTACACTTTCATGTAGTCGCCTCTTCTTTCTCTTTCCATCATCTCATTTTTTCCTGCCTGTCAACACACCTTTGCTGTGGTCTCCGGGTTTCCTGACTCCGTGTCGCGCTTTCGCCACTATCCCCCAGGTCCTGATTAGTTTCCTTCCCTGGGTGTTTTCAAGTCAAACATTCACCCTTGCATTGGTCTTTGTAAGTGGCCATCTTAGAAATCTGTTCTTTTTCATGCCAGCAGAAATTCTCCCTATCCAGCTGTTATAATTAAAGGAATTGTTCCCCAAGTTTTCATCTCAGATCAGAACTGTTATTTGTTGTTTTGCAAGTTCTGTGAAAATAAAGACTTATTAAGCAAAACATTTATGGTGTACAATTAGAAATTCTTCTAATGTGCAAACAGAGGCTGAGATAGCTGTTGGGATGATTATTGAAAAAGCCAACAAATTTCCAAATTCTACCTAAGATTACATTTTTCTTTTCTTTTTTTTTTTTTGCAGTACCAGGAATTGAATCCAGAGGCATTCTACCTCCAGGCTACACCCCCAGCCCTATTTTTTATTCTTTATTTTGAAACAGGGTCTCACTAAGTTGCGGAGGGTCTCACTAAGTAGCTGAGGCTGGCCACGAACCCTGATCCTCCCGTCTCAGCCTCCCAAATACTGGGATTACAAGCGTGCGCCACCACACCCGGCTCTAGATTACATTTTTCAAAGACATTGCTTTCCCCAATGAAGGCATACTGTGCAATTTACAAATGACAGAGTCATTTTTCTTAACCCAGATATTTACCAATATCCCCAGACTCTAAGTGTTTAGATGGATTATTAATTACAGATTTTCTTTGAAATGCATTGCATTTTCATTTCCTGACTATTTTATTGCTTTGCCGTCATAACATGAGAATTACGAAGTGCGGGTAGATGAACGGCATGGTGATAAGTATCTCATGTGACAAAACCTTCCTTCCAGGCTGAGAGTTCACATTTCAAGTAGGTCATGGGGATTTACTATTGTTCTACCAAGTACTGGGGAAAAATAAGCCCAAATGAAAGAGTTTGTGGATCTAAAGCTGTCCCTGGGAGTTTCTGCAATGCCAGGGGACACGAGGGAGTCTGTTTCTGGCACTCACAGTGTAGTCCTCTAGAATTCCCACATCATGGGTCTGTGTTCTTAGTTAGTTGTTTTGAATTCACCAGGTTATGTTCACATGCACAAGTGTACCTCCACAGAAGTACCTCTCAAATGAAGAGCTGGATATCATATAGGGAGATTACATTCTTCTAAAACAAAAGCCACTGAGAATTTACACTGAGAATGTATGTTATGATTATGTTTTTTTCATAACGTTTGGGAATTATAAAGTGCAAAATGCATACCTGTACCAAGCATGCTAAGTCCAAAGTAACACACATTAAAACATTGGTGTTGTTTATATTCTTAGCAAAGAATTAGAAATCAAAAGAGACTCAGCCATGCTGTAAAATCAGAGCTCTGTGAAATGTGATTAATTATATGGTTAAATAAAATGCTGGAGTCTATAAACATATGGTTATTATGATAAATGGATTTTCAATTATGTCCTTTATTTAGCAGGGCTCCAAAGCAAAAAGGTTTCTGTGAAAGATGATGTTCTTATGCATGGTCTTCAAGCCAATTCCAAGGACAGATGTCTTTTCGTGAGGCTGAGAGTACCACAAACATCATATCTTGCACACTGAGTCAGTGTGTGTGTGATATAAAGTCACAAGTCACTGGTGACACTGGGGTCGTCATGCATCTGTCCTCACTTGCTTCAGTAAACTAAAATTGCCAGCAGTGCAGAGATCTCCTTCCTATGTCTTGTCATGATGTTGAGAATGTTTTATTTTGTGGCTTCAGTTTGTGTCCTGATGTTTGTAGTAATAGATAGAGGACACACTAACACCTTTTTGTAGTTGAAAGGGTTTATGTCTTTGAAAATAACTCTGCCCCTTCATACTCATTTAATTTCAAATTATTATTTTCCTATCCCGCCCATGACAGGTCTTTTTTTTTTTTACGGCACTGAGGATGGAACCCAGGGGCATTCTACCTGCGAGCTACACCCCCAGCCCTATTTTTTATTCTTAATTTGAAACAGGGTCTCACTAAGTTGAGGAGGACCTCACTAAGTAGCTGAGGCTGGCCGCGAACCCAGATCCTCCTGTCTCAGCCTCTCAAGTACTGGGATGACAAGTGTGTGCCACCACGCCCGGCTCACAGGTCTTTACAATATAACAGTATAGGTTAATTTTGTAAGTTTTGTATTAGGGTTCTTTCTTTTGCATTATAATTAAACAGTTACATAGGTAACTGACATTGGTTTTGTTTGTATGTTCCCTGTTCTCAGAAATCCAATGGAGTTTGAGAGAGCTCTTTTTTAACTTTCAATATACTTTTATTGGTGTCTTGTAACTCTCCAGCACATTGAGGTTTAGTGTGATAGAAATGTGCACGCACACAGCACCTGGTGCATTGTCTGCCGATCCAACCTTGCTCCCTCCACCTCCCCGTTCATCATATTGAAATGGGTATTGACAGCCTCACCAATGTACATAGATTATGTTTGAACTGTTTCTTTCATCAGGTCTCCCCTTACCCATCACAGCCCCCCTCCCCAAATGTCCTTTCACTGTTCTAGTGATCTCTCTCCTCATTGACCCGAACTCTTTTTTGTTTCCCAATTTCTCTCTAGCTTCCACATATGAGAGAAAACATGAGCTTTCACTTTCTGAGACTAGCTAATCTCACACTTAACATAATATTCTCTAGTTCCATCCATTTTCCTGCGATGATATAATTTTGTTTTTCTTTATGACTGTGTAAAATTCCATTGTGTGTATATACCCCAGTTTTGTAACCCATTCATCTGTTGATGGCTACTTAGACTGGTTCCATGGTTTGGCTATTGTGAATTTTGCTGCTATAACCGTGGCTATTCATGTATCGCTGTATTATGACTTCAACTTCTTTGGAAAGAAGTGGTATACCACTCAGGAGTGGTTCAGCTGGGTTATATGGTACTCCCATTTCCATTGTTCTGAGGAACCTCTAAATCGACTGCCATAGTGACTATACTAATTTACAATCCTGACAGCAGTGTATAAGGATTCCTTATACACTTGATGACTGCCATTCTAACTGGGATTAGATGGAATCTCAATGTAGTTTTGATTTACATTTCCCTGATTCCTAATGATGTTAAAGATTTTTCATCTATTTGTTGGCCATTTGTATTTCTTCTTTTGAGAAGTATCTATTCAGTTCAATTGCCCATTTTTAATTGGGCTTAAAATAAACACTTTAAATAGCCTTTTAATTATCAACTTCCTATTGTATATGGTACGTAAGGTTTTTTTCAATCAAAGGATAACTACCACCAATAGGAGAGGCATCCCAAATACCAATGGAATACATATCTCCACATAGTATTTGGACTTATCTGACTTCATTCCAAAGTTCCATACAGGAAAATATAGTTAATCCATTGTGTTTACCAAAGAGGACTTTTCTGCTTAAGCTCCACGTTTAAAACTATAAACAACCCTGTACTTGACAGTGTTGACTCCCCATTACAAGAAGACCCAGGAATACTTACCCTTATGTTGATATTTTTGTACCAGTTCATCTTTTATCTAGAAACAAAAAAATTAAATTACTGACCTATGGTTGTAATAGTTATTAAAGCATTGTAAAAGTACATATTATCAATTTTCTCTAGCTACAGATAGGTTCAAATAGTTAAGCTATAAGAGAAATGCTTAAGCCATTTTAGGGAAAAATGCTCTGTGTATGTACATAATAACCTATGTGTTGTATCTCTTTGGTTGTTATACATATGCAAATCACTACATTTATTTCTTTGCATGAAATATTTAAATACAGGTAGCAATTCCTTTGAGTTAAATCCATGCTTCCTTTAATTATTATTACAGAATATTTTCCGCATCTTTCACATATTAATTATAAATGTACATATGGAACTATCAAATTTGCATAATGGAGCAAATCACATTACTAGAAAGTATATCATTATTTTGGTAGATAAGAGAGGTATCATATATCACTAAAGAGACATTCACATGTGTGTTTAAATAGTGAAAGAAATAAAACAATTGGCACTTAAGATATTTACTTTAAGTAATTGAAAAAGAGGAAAAGTTGTCTTCAAATGATAAAATAAGTTAAACAAATTTAGGAATTACCTCTCCATAATGTGTTTTAAATGAGGGGGAAATTGATACAAATATATATATATATATATATATAATAACCACAGTAATTTCTGTGAATTAAATAAAACAGAATAAAGGGACTGCAAATTATTTCATAATTGAAAACATAGTTAGAATCCTTTTAAAACAGAAATACTATTTCTTCTATGTGAGCAAATTTGAAATAGCAACAGGAATCCAATTTACATTGGAATTAATTGAACCGGCATTTTTTTTACATTTCAGGACATTTCTTTCTCTTTTTGCAAAAGAGATCGAGAGTTAGCTTTTTTTTAATAATGTCTTCATTGGGCACTGAATAACAAAAATGTATTAAACTTCCAGTGTTAAGAGAACACAAAAATATATCAACCATCTTTTTCCTGAACAGAATTGATTTTATTTTCTTCTTGCTCTGTCTAGGAGGGTAGGTTCTAGTCTTGTTTTCTTAGAATCATCCCTAGAGAAAAGATGGACTATATATTGAGTTTTTACATTTAATTTTTTTCTTCATTGTAAGTCTCAACAAAAGGAGAAATATGCTAAACCATTTTATTTACCAAGGGCTTTCGCTAGTAATCCATGTACTATAATCCAACTTAAACAACAAAAAAGAGTAGTTTGGAAAACACAATGGACAAAACTTGTGATGGAGCTTTATATTCAGATTATGCTTTGAAGTCTACCCTGAGCCACTCTTCAGTCTTTTGTGGCTTTGATTAAACAGAGAGCATAGATAGTTCAATTTTACTTTTCCATGAGGGTCATAGTCTGTCAAAACCTGATCTGTCACATTATTTCTAAATATTTTTTGTTATATATTTTTGTTGTCTTGAAAGTCAAAATCATTTCTCAGGATCACCTTTGTATATGTGCGATCAGTGAAATTTCACATGGTATTCCATGGGCCACTATTGCTAGAAGGAATAAAAGAGAACTTGCATTCAATGTGGAGTTTACAGAAAGATCTTAAACGATGGTAAAATTCTGTACTTCATCTGACATGGAATGGTACAAATAAATTGATAGCAGCCAAATGTATTAGATTTTAGTTATTAATACATATATATCATTATTAATATTATCACATATCTTCAGTATTAAAGCAGTGAATTTCAAACTTGACTATACCTTGGGCAACTTCTAAATTATATTGATGCCTGTGATTTTGATATAATCGATTGGAAAGGAGTTTGCACATCTGTGTCAATAATTCTGAAAGCTCCCTAGATAATTTTAATAGATACACTGGGTTCCATATGCCTATGTCTCTAATAGTAGACAATTTTGTTTAAAAAAAAGCACTGAAAACAAGTGGGAAATGTAAGATTTTTCTTTGTTAGTCATTCTTATAGAAATATTGCGAGGCATTTTTTACTTATTAACTTTATCATTTTTTTAAGAAAAACTAGGTAAAAATCATGGGCAGCAGTTGCTGCTTCTCTTGAAAAACTGTTTTTTTATGAGTTGCTTGTTTAGGCAAAGCTCATGTTACACAAAAGTTTATTTATGTGAGGACTTTATTTTTTGTCTATTTTTTCACACTGTGAGAGCTTCTTATTTACTTTAGGTCTTTATAGGAGAAAAAGAATAAAAAGTGAATTTTCCTCAGAAGAGTTCTTAGGAAGGTCATTACCCAGTGACTGAAAGTCTTTGCATAAGCACTCATTAGTTCTAACAATTCTCTCTCAAATATAAATTTCAATCTGGAATCGTGACTTTCACGCACATTTTGGCTTCAAGCTTCAAGATGAATCAGGATGCCTGGAGCAAGAGCTCTGTCAAGGATGGAGCTGAACATTCAAAGGCGTGCCTGGGAACCACTGGGAGCCCTCTCTCCAGGTCACCTCTTAGGAGAAGAGTAGGAAACCTTCTAACAAAACCCCTGAGAGCTGTGGGAAGTCACAGGGTTACAGATGAGCCACTCCACCCCCATTTTTTTTTTAACTATGAGCAGAGTTAGAGAGAACTTTCTGTTGAGGACTATTGTATTTCAGAGTGCATTGAAGATTGTGAAAGTGACTATCATTTGTTGTTTGTTTTAGGAAGTTGGATTTGGGAGCTTATTAGCTACATAGGCTGAAGTATTTTACTGTATAGGCTGAATGATTTTAGAATTTATAACGTCTTTCTTGAAAGAATTACTCAAAAACCAACATTACATGTTCTTAAACATCATTGTTGTTAGGCATATTCTCGTTAGATAGAAATGTCCTGAAAGCATCTATGATAGTCACTGTTTATTTAGCACATCTGATACATTGAACACTATTATAAGTGTTTTACATTCACTTTGTGATTTTATTATCACAGCATACCTCATCTTTTCAGGAATGTGGGATAAGGAGAGTGAAATGGTTCCTCAAGGTCACAGGAATAGTAAGAAGCACAGCAGAACAGAGCTATTATTTAAACTCAATGTGTCCTCATTTTTTTAAAAAAAAATCATCTCATACTACAAGCATGGCAAATGTGACAGATAATTGGAAAACTATTAAAATACATACATACATATATTCATATATATATACACATATATTCATATTTATACAAGCTGAGACAGGAGGATGGCAGGTTCAAGGACAGCCTCAACAATGTGGCAAGACTTTCAGCCACCTAGCACCACCCTGTTTCAAAAGAAAAACTAAGAAAGGGCTGGGGGTGTAGCTTAGAGGTAGAATGCCCCTGGGTTCAATCCCTACTACCACACACACAAAACAATACACACACACACACACACACACACAAATACACACACACGTACACACACATACATTCTAAAGACAATGACAAAGGTGGCACAGAAACATATACATATTCACACAAAATAAACAGACAATTCATAGCTAAAAATTTTAAAATAAAATATTAGCAACTAACTCTAGTACATTATTAAATTATCAATATAATAGGCCTAAGTAGGATTTATTTCCCACTTAGCTCACTGTTACACTAAAAATGTAAAAAGAAAAGTCCTATCATTATATCAGTCGACAACTCTATGAAAACATGTCAAATAAAATTCAGCAATCATTTCTAATAAAAAATACTTTAGGCTAAGTGGAAATAAAAGAAAAATAAACATGATGTACTATTTACCAAAAACTCATCATTAAACATCACTTTGATTATAAAATACTAAATCCAGTGTCATTAAAAGCATGAACCAATCACTATGAAAATCACAAAGAACCTTCTGCAACTCTCAGAAATCTTTGCAGGTTCAATTTAATTCAAGGAGGCAATACAACAAATAATCATTATAGATACTAGAAATTGAATTTTAATTGCTCATGATACAGCTTCATACATGAGAAAACCAACAGCCTTTACACTAACTAGTAACTGATGAGATAACATGGTAAATATATGGATACAAGATAAATATACAAAAATATATTTCTTCATACTCCAGTTTGCTAAAAAAGTTAGATCAAAGAGGATGAATGTGGAAATCAAGATCATTTGTCCTTCATTCCTCTTCCAATTGTTGTTGTCTCAGATAGGGCCTCCTTTTTGTGCCCATTCAGTTATTAAAAAAATCCTCTCCTGAAAATTAAAAATTCTGGTCCAATATAACAAAAAATTTGAAATTTTTATTCACATGAAATCATCTTTTTTTTTCTCATTGAGTTTGAGCCTGTCTCATGCTGGGAAACTTACAATAACCAGTTGCTACGATGTGATTTAGGAAAGATGAGACGTTAGGAACAGGAAAGGGCGTACTGGATCTAGGACAGTTGTAATCTCACATCTTCAACTTGTGTTCCCGGCGGATGCACATTCACCAGCTGGTTCTCTTGAGGCTCCACCCTCCTCCCCAGAGACTTCTAATTGCTCATCCTTTGACAAGCCGAGTAATCACGACACAGTCATGTTTTGACTCACTGGCAACCACCTCAGATTATAGTAATCACTGCCTATTTTGGGAACAAATCACACCAGGTCATCTTTTTGTTGTGTATCACTACTGTTCTGCATCTGATGGATATGAAACTCCCATTTTTAGAAGTAGAACTGGCTCTTTTTTTTTTTTTTTGCGGTACTGGGGATTGAACCCAGGGGCATTTTACCTCCGAGCTACACCCCTGGACCTATTTTTTATACTTTATTTTGAAACCGGGTCTCACTAAGTTGCGGAGGGCCTCACTAAGTAGCTGAGGCTGGCCGCGAACCCGGATCCTCCGGTCTCCACCTCCCAAGTACTGGGATTACAAGCGTGCGCCACCACGCCTGGCAGTACTGGCTCTTAACAGTCTTTGCTCTCTCTTAAATGGCCACTTTCAGTCAGCCTGTGTTCTTTAGATTTCTTCCAACAGGAATTGGATCCCAGGGACATCAAGGGACCCAGCTCAAGCCTTCTCAGTAGTTTTTGTGAAAGCAACTTTCTCACTTGACTCTAAGGTGAGGGGAGATGCCTCGTTTCCATGCTAGTGGGAGAGGGTAAGCATAAACACAGTAGCCCAACCACTCTCCCCAAAGCACTCCTTTTGATCAATCTCTCCACTCCTAGAGTTCATTCTGCATTTGAGCAAAGATGGTTTCTCAGCCTCTCTGTGTGTACTGGGTAGGTGGGTTAATACCTCACTTTGGGACATGGAACCTCGCTGTGTCTAATTTCTTCTTGTTACTTGGGCTGCAGTTGTACCCATCAGAAGAGTCATATTTATTGCCCTTCCCTATGAATGGTAACAAGTTAGAATCAACCAATAAAATTGGCAAAATTAGAAGAACATGTTTACTGCAAATGGCGGGAAAACATAGGAAAATGAAAATTAGGTTAAGGACACAGTAACATGATGCTTGTCCGCAAGGGCAGCAAAAAGAAAAGTATTTTCAACCACCCTGTATCATCAAGTTTGTGAGAAAACCAGTCCTCTCATATATTACTTCTACATGTAAATTGCTACAATATTTTGGGAAAGAAGTTTGACAATTTTAATTTTCATTTAAATATGGATAACCTTTGGCTCACTATGACATTTCTAAGAATTAGTGGTATAGAAAAAAAGAATTTCTGTTTATTGCAACATTGTCTTTAAGATCAAAATCTGTAAGTAATGTGAATGTCAGTAAAACAGTGGTTAGTTAATTTATGCCCATACTATGGAATGTCATATAGCTGTTATAAAGTATGAGTTATATTTATTTGGCTTGGAAAAGAACATTAAAAATTAACTGTAGTGTAACTATACATATTTAAATTATCTTATTTTAATTCAAAATAAATACATCTAAGTACCAATTCTGGGTTAATACTTTAATAAATATTGATGTTTGTCTTCTAGCAATTAATATTCTGATTTAATTAATTAATATTCTGATTCACTCCATCAGAAAGTGTGAGTTAAATCCTGGTCTCCAGAGGTATTTGCCATCTAGCCTTGGATAGGTTTCTCCACTGAGCTTCCCTCAGATGGGAAGTGGTAGTTTTTAAATTCTATCTCTTAGGATTGTGTTTTGAACAAGGCAATACTAATACATGCTAGTACTGTACAATCTGTGAAGTGCTGTGCAATTTTTAGGTATGGTTGTTTATTTTCAGAATGAAGAACGTAGATGTTTAAGATCGTTTCCATGACAAAAATCTGTGATTTTTCACCTGGAGATGTACAATGCATGTTTGTATCCCTTCATACACATTATACATAGAGTTGAAAGTATATTCTTGATTGATTGCATACATGACAATCAGTAAATACTTCAGGAAAATAAATTTGGAAAGTGAGAGAATGATTTAATGTGAATTCTGGTTCCAGCGTTACAATGTTGTATTCTTTTCTATGTTTGTGATATTAGTTCTGATTGTTACAATTGGGAAAATAAAAGAATGCTTTGAAAACACTAAGTACTCTAAAACAATTCCTACTAAGATACACGTTACTAAAATAATGAGTAGTTGTTTAAATGGGGCAATTTAAATATGTATTTATATTGTATTATTATTCAAATTTTACTTTAAAGCATGTAATGGTGAAATAGTCTGATTTATTTTTAAATGTGGTAAAGATCAATAATGTTTATTTACACAAAGAATGCTGGAGTTAAACATTTTGCTCTATACTTCCCTGAAATGAGAGGCTGATCTATGTTAAGAACCTAAAAGAGAAACAGGCGTGGTGGTGCACGCCTATAATCCCAGTAGCTGGGAGGCTGAGACAGGAGAATTGCAGATTTGAGGGCAGCCTCAGCAACTTAGTGAGACTCTTAGCAACCTAAAAAGACCCTTCTTCAAAACAAAAAATAAAATGGGAATTCTGGGGGTATAGCTTGGAGGTAGAATGCCCATGGGTTCAATCCCCAGTACCAACCAACCAACCAACCAACCAACCAACCAACCAACAAAAAACTAAAAGAGTTTATTGTTGCCAGCTGGCAATATTGGAAAATTATTCCTTAGAACTCTAGTTACTTAATGGTTTCTGTTGTACTCATAGATGTTTGTATTAAGATGTAAGCACACTTGTCTTAGCATAAAAATTTTATGAACCATCAACAGGTTTGGTTGGAATTTTATGAATTATTCTTTTTCAAATATAAAACTTGCTCATTATAAAATACATGAATGAGTTCATACAATTTCCATAAATGCACCCTGCCAGTATTTCACATAAGAAATAGTTGATGTGCCTGGTTTCTTCAATCAGAATAAATAGACAAATAAGTAAAATAAGATAATGAAAGAGTACACATGGGTGTCATTTGTAAAAATTTCTAAATTAGTTGATAAGACTGAGTTAAGATTACAGGTAACCTGTAATTGGGTAGCCATAAATATCCACAGGGTTTCCAAAATGTGCTTAATTTGGTGATTTTTATTCTTAGAATAAAGCAGCATAGATGTAAAATAAATGATTAGTCAAAGGACTGGCTTGGGTGAATATCTTCAAAATTCCCTACATTATGATGAGAGAGAAACAGAGGTTAAAAATATTTAAATCAATGGCAGCAGGATTAGACTTATTTTCAGGGGAATGTAAGAGTTTATTTATGGAAGTGAGGGTACAATTTAAAAGAAGGCTGTGATAAAAAGGTTACGTTTCCAGAAGTGGAAAAACAGCCTAGAATTACTTTTTTATCCTAAATGATTATTTATGTGGGAAACATTCATTTAAACAGAGTTTTAATAAACAGTCAATTAACTGTATTTTAAAAAAAGAAAAAAAAAAGAAGCCACTACCTTTCAGACATTTTCTAAATTTCTGGGACACTGAATAAGTCAAATTCTGTCTCTTACTGCATTAACACCTATGAAACATATTTCTGAAAATCAAATATGCAATTTACATTTTCAAATTTATGACCCTATCCAGAGAAACATATTCCCTCATTTATCTGCCAAACATTTATTGGGAATTTGCATATGCTGGGCACTGCTCTCGATGTTGACAGCATGTCATGTGCCATGGTGTATCTCACTGTCCTCAGGGTGCCTGAGACTGGGGCGGCATTGTGTGTCTGCGCATAGAGGGAGGGGTCGACACAAATCCAAAGGAAGGTTTGAACTGAAGGGATTTTAACTCAAGTAGAGCTGGTTTGTGACATGCTAGAAGAATGTTGAACATCCCCTCTACTTATGTCACAGTCAAATGCCATCCTTTAAAAAATAAGCTTGAAAAACTTCACTATATTTTTATATAGTCTTATTTGGTTTATAGTGCTTGGATTTGAAAACTTTGTTATTTAAATTGATCAGGTTAGGTAAATTTATAAGTAGTTTGTTTAAATATTGAGGATATTAAAAAAGAAATCTTAGCTGGGTGTGGTGACCTACTTGTGTAATCCCAGTACTGTGGAGGAGGATCATAGGTTCCAGGACAGACTCTGCAATTTAGCAAGGCCCTCAGCAACTCAGTGAGATGCTGTATCAAAATAAAAAATAAAACTAGGGCTGGGAGTATAGCTTGGAGGTAGAAAGTTCCTGGGTTCAATCTACACACACACACACACACACACACACACACACACACATACACACACACCTCAGAAGGCTGAGTGGAGGCAACAGTAGACTTTTATCTTCAGAAGAGTTTATTTCCAATCCCAGAGTATCAACCTAAAAAGAAAGCTTGAGGTTTTGCCATACTGAAACAATGCGAGAAGCTGAACGTGATTTATCCTAAGTGGTTTCAGGTGCAATTCATTTTCTTTGTCAAAATTTACAAAGTGTTTTCCCTTCCAAACGTCTGTGTGCCTCCTTCATGGATAAACTCTGTAAGCAGCAACAAAATGTTCTGCCTCATCTATCTGTGCTTTTATAAATATGACTAGTATCGACAGGAATGTTACATATTTACACTGGCTAGATCAAGATTAGTCATATACTTATGGTACCTGGACATCTTAACGAGTATATTTCAGACCCTAGTATATTCGCCATCCGTAACTCTTGTGCTGGCTAATCATGGACTCTCACTTATATCCATTTGTTTGTGTTTTACTACCATTGACATCTAGGGGGTTTTGAGTGACTAAATACCTTCCACAATGTTTCCCATCCTCTTTTCTCTGGAGTTGTTGAAAAAAGAAATGTAGAACTGTGTCCCACAGGGTTCCTTGTGAATAACGCTGTGTAGGAATTAGACCTATGATTGCTTTGGGTAGAATGTCCCATTACATTTCAGGAATCAATGATGTCAGGATATTACAAAGTGCATTCATCAGCCTAGGAGGTTTGATGACTTCTGCATTCAACATAAACTTAGTCACCACAAGACTGCAAGTAAAGAACACGACATCAAAGCAGGTTTTGAATTTTAATGGAAGGTGCCAAGATGCCGAACCGTAAAATAGAAACAAAGAATTGCTTACAGATTTAAACCCTTTGCAGACTACACAACATGAAGTGAATGGTCTGATTTCCTCTATGGTGTGTGTGTGTGTGTGTGTGTGTGTGTATACAGTTATGTATACACACACACATATATATATACATACATATACATGCATATATATACATACATATTGTCATCGTCAATCTTCTTACTGCTGTATTCCAGTAAATCTGACCACACAACTTAGAGGAGGGGGAATTATTTGCTCACAGTTTTTTGGAGATTCAGGGTTCAGGGTGTGCGAGGCTGGCATCTTTGGATCTCAGGGCATGGCAGTGGGAAGCAGAGAGAGGGAGAGCACACGGGCTCTGTTCCCCACATCATGGAGTCCGGGAGCCGAGAGAGCCAGCATGCAAGGGGATTCAAATACACAAGCACAGTCCCTAAGGCCACACCCCCAGGGACCCACCTTCTCTAGCCACACCCCACCGGCCTAGGTCACCACCCAGATAAATCCATCATAGTGGATTTTTCTACTGATGAGATTACAAACCTCATGACTTAACTATATCAACCCTGGGCTTAATACATGAGCTCTTCAGGGGGCATGCCATATCTGACCATAACACATATACACTTATATGTATGTGTATATATTTGTGTGTATAAATACCTATATGTATGTATGTATACACATACAAACACACATACACACATGAATACAATACATACATAGTAGTATTTCTATATATTTATATATAGTCCTTTAAAAATTTAGGCACCTTTTATCTTTGAATAACTTATAATATATTGTCTTACATTCTTCTAGTTATAAATGAACTAAACTTATAGAACTCCCCCCCCCCTGGAGAATAAGAATCCTATCTCCTCATCTCTGTTTCCTCAAGTGCTATAGTTTGTTTGGTTTTGGTTCTGAGAATTGAACCTATGGGCATTCTACCTCTGAGCTACACCCCAACCCATTATTATTATTATTATTAATTATTATTATTATTATTATTTTGAAACAGGGTATCACTAGGTTGCTGAGAGTCTTGATTGTTGCTGAGGCTGTCCTCCCACCTGTGATCCTCCTATCTCAGCCTCCCAAGTATGGGGATTACAGGCATGTGCCACCATGCCCAGCTACAAGTGCTATAATTTGAACCTTAAGTGTCCCCAAAAGATCGCTGTGATAATGATTTGCTCCCCATGGTGGTTCTATTGGGGAGTGATGGAGCCTTTAGGAGGTTGAGCCTAGTGGGAGGTCTTTAGGTTATTGGGGATATACCCTTGAAGAGGCTAATGGGACCCCAGCCCCTTGCTCTTCCTCAGTTTTACTTTCCAGCCATGAGGTGAGCAGTTTTGATCCAACACACACTCTGTCTATAATGTGCTGTCTCACCACAGGCCCCACAGCAGCAGTTTATGCCCCTAAGAACTATTCAGTCAATACTGTTGAAATGTTTCCTAAATAGAAACCCCAGTCCTTTTCCATAAGTATTAAGAAGCATATATAAAAGAGCAATGAAGTTGCTTTTTCATTACACAAAATATTTCTATTCTGAAACATATTTTTGAATCAAGATAGTTTAGCGTCATGTCTGCATTGATACTTTAAAAAAAAACAAATAAGCTTTTAATTGCCATGTGCTTTGGAAGGATATAGAAGAGTGTGTGAATTGGGTGTACCTCCCACCCACGCTGGCCTGAGCGGCTGTCCTGAGGTCCTGAAGGATAGCAAGTCTGGATACCAATCTCAGCTGTAGGTTTCCCAGGGCAGAGAGCTGATCCCAGGACTATGAACTGCTGCCTTCTCTGTTCTGGGGTTCCTTCTGGAAATGGTACCCCAAAGTTGAGACAAAGTAATAGTTAATCCACTTGCACAGAATTGAACAGGATCTGTGAAAAAACCACGGGAGAACAGAAACATCCAGAAGCTCTTCATAAATATGTGAATTCTAAACCCTTCTGTCTTCTTTATCTTAATTTTGTGATAGAAATTCATCCCACACTCTTACTAAAACTCCTCAGAGACTCTTATGTCTCCCTATATAATTACTGTTTATTTACAAGTCCCTATCCTTTTTCTCTCCATAATGTCATTATCATGGATCAGTGGTCCCATTTCCAAGGTATGTAAATGTGGGGAAGGGTAGGATGACTTCAGTCTCTGAGGTTACCGGAAGTCTACTTGCTTTTATTTCCTCTGTTCTTTGATTTGTCGTTGAAAAATGCCAACCAACTATAGTTCACTACTTTCTCTTCTTGTTTTGCCACTTCCTCCACAAAGCCTAGCTCATCTCTGAATTTTCTTCAGAAACAACTAACTCAATTTTCTCTCTCCAAGATTTAATGACTTTTTTTTTGCCTAAAATTTCAGAATTGCTCATGTGATTAATAGAGCCTGTATTTGTTTCCTGCAGTTGCTGGAACAAGTTATCACAATTGTGGGAGCTTGAAACAACCAACACTGATTCTCCCACAGTTCTTAAGGGCAGAAGTCTATTATCAGTTTCCACAAACTGGAATCAGGGTGTTAGCAGGGCCATCCTGTATCCCTGCAGGGGATATAGAGAACAATGTGTTTCTTGCTTCTTTTTTGAACTGGTGGTTTCTAACATCCCTTGACCTGTGATCACAATTTTCTCCAATCTCCGCCTCTCTGGTCACAATGCTACCTGCTCCTCTGTGTGAGTCAAATGTCCCACTTTCTTACAGTGAGACACATGTGATGGAATTTAAATCTTACCCAGATAATCTCCTAATCTCACAGGCTAATTTCCTAGCCTCAAGACCCTTAACATAATCATATCTTCAAAGCCCCATTCTTCTTACACATTAACATGTGTAGATTCCAGGGAGGGAGACCTGCTATCTTTGGTGGCCATTATCCATCCCTCCATCTGGCCCAATCAAACATTATCATGTCCAACAGTGAACATTTCATGTCTATCAAGCCTTCTCCAACATCACCTATTTATCTGTAATCTTTGATATTTTGATATTTTACCCTAGTGTAGACCAGTTCTGCCTACGTATGTGAGGAGCAGAATGTATTGATAATCAACCTTATTTTAACTTAGGGATTGATCTTCCAACTTTTCTAGCTCATTGACAGGTGAATTGAAGCAAATTCCATGGAGGGCATGATGCACTAAATAAGAAAATACTTGTTAAATGAGTGAGTGAATTCTCAAATGCAGAGAATTCTTGGGACACCAAAGTAGTTTGATATCTCTTAGGGAATCCACTCTTCAGTAGTCTAGGATCCTGATTGGTCTCAGATCTATGGAATCTCCCTCTTCCCTGAATCCACACCAGTGGATGAGCCCGAGTTTCTACACCAGTAAATATTCATGAAGCATCCTATAGAAGATGCCATTGAATGAATGTGCCATAAATCTCTCTAGTAAGAATTCAGTAGTAACTCGCATATGGAGTTCTTTATGTATACTTAGTGCTTTTCTAAGTGCCTGACTGAAATACAGTATTTCACTTAATTCTCAAAGAACCCTATGAGATGGTGGGAGGGTTAGGCCGGTCTTGCTCTCACACTTCAAATTGTAAAAGTTATAGTCACTGTGAATGATAAATGCTTACTTAAGGTGGATACGGCATTATATTGTAGGGTTCAGTACTATCCTCAGGTTCAGCCATCCACTGGGGGTCTTAGAATGCATCTCCCATGTGTAAGTGTGAAGTGTGAACTACTATATTTACTTTAGCCCTACATCATCAGATACCCTAATACACTATGGATATTATTTATACAGACTTTTTTTGGTACTAGGAATTGAACCTAAGGGCATTCCACCTCTGACCTATGCTCCCAGCCCTTTGTTTTGTTTTGTTTTTGAAACAGGGTCTCTCCAGGTTGCTGAGGTTTGCCTTGAACCTGTGATCCTCCTGTCTCAGTCTTCCAAGTACTGGACTTACATGCATGCACCACCATGCCCAGCTGGAAATGGTTTTTTTTAAAATATGTTTTTATTGGTGCATTGTAGTCTCACATCACAATGAGTATCAGTTTGGTGTTAACATACATGCACACAGCTCTTGGTGTCCCTCCCCCCCGCCTCCCCCCCCATGTAGCACTGAGAATGATGTTGGTATAATCTCATATATACACATTGTTTCTTTTTCTTTTGACCATTTTTTTTCTTTTTTTATGTTCATTTATTGGTGCATTGTAATTATACATTTTGATATATGTCAGGGTATGAACATCATACATGCACGCATTGCACATTTAGCCCTCCCTCCGATCCCACCCTATTCCCTCCCCCTTCCCTCCCTTTCATGCTCCAGATAGTGATTGTTTATGACAGTAATTCCATAGATTCACTTCTTTCTTGCCCTTCCCCTTCCCTTGTACCCCTTCCCTTGAACTACTGAGGGTTCTCTGTTGTCATTGGAGTCCCTTTTGAGTCCCCACTACTTCCTAGGTTGCGCATATTAATGAAAACATATGTCCCTTCTTTTTTGTGATTGGCTAATCTCACTTAACATAATGTTCTCCAGATCTTTCCATTTTCTTGCAAATGCTGTTATTTTGTTCTTTATTGCTGAGTAGAATTCCATTGTGTGTATTTATGGAGATCAGTGTGGAGATTCCTCAGAAAACTGGAAATGGATCTACCATATGATCCGGCTATACCACTACTGGGTATCATACCAAAGGGATTGAAACTAGAAAACAACAGTAATATATGCATACCCATGTTCATAGCAGCACAATTCACAGTGGTCAAATTATGGAACCAACCTAGATGTCCATCAACAGATGAATGGATTACAAAATTATGGAAATGGGTTTTAAATAGGGTAGATTCTTAGTTGTTCCCCAACTCCAGAACAGTTGAAAAGTGAATATTTTAAAGTGTTTGGCAATGCTGACTAGCTAACACACTCTGAGATAGGACAAGAGAAAAGTTAATTTGCTGCCTTTTAAATCACTGTTAAAACTCTTGTTTTCAGCATCTCACTGTTTGTAATTATGTAATTTTTATTCTCTCTCTTATTGCAGTCAGTGCTTTTTTGTAAATTAGACACAGGAGAAACCTATGATAACACCTCATAATCCTGCACAGAACTGATTTCACATAGACTCAGTCAAAGTCGGTTCCACCACTGTGATCCTTCACACCTGCCTTTTAAAGGTGCTTCCCCACGGGGATGTACAATCCCCAGGCTCACATTCAGCTAGATGTTTCTTTTCCAGTTTGTGGATGTTTTTGCAAGACTTTGGAATGCCAATAGTATTGTTCCTTGTTGCTGCCCCCCACCACCAGAAGTCAATGGGTACCTGGATGAAATCTGTGTCCCTGCCTAAGGAAACGCAGCACAAGTTTGAATTCAGAAGCAACAGGGATGCAGCGTTGCAGACATGGAGAGGGGGACACCACAGAGGAGTCCCCTGACCTTGACTTAGTTTGCCATCAGGAGTTTTAATTGCCCAGTGTGATGCTGGTAAGAAGTTTCTGATGAGAGACAGGGAAGGGTGGAGCTGGGCCATTCTGTTTGCTTTCCCTTCTAAGTCCATGTACACATATAAATGCAACCAAAGCAGATCAGAAGAGTCTTGTTTTTTTAACGTGCTCCTTCTGTTTTAAAGCCAGAGGTATTTTTATCTCAACCCAACAAGCATAATTGGAATAAAATTAGAGCATGTAAGGAATTGAATTAATCCCTGGATTAAGCCCTCCACTCAGAATAGCATGGTGATTATGGGTCTAATCTAAACATCAGCACTGGCCTTGTGGATACGTGGAATTCAGTTCTGCATGAACACTAAGGGTACAGGATGTCCTCTCAGCCCTCGATTTGGAAACATCATCACAATAACATTGATGATCAGGTAAACACAGAAGCAGTTATTAGGAGGCATGCTTTCTCTCATCTCCTTGCCAAAATAAAATGTCTGTTTTATTTTTAAAGTCTTTGAAATAGCTCTAGGAATTGTTCGACAGTTAATGGGCGTCCTAGGGTGACAGGAACAGTTACTGGGGATGAATGTGTTCATTTGAAAAGGCTCAGAGGCAGGATCCAATGAGCATTTTCAATTCTCAATGAGCCATCTTACAGAAGTGATTTAGCGAACTGTGCTTGAGTCAGCCGTGTAGAGGCAAACCTATTGGTATCGTGGGCACAGTGAGATCTGCAAATCACCCTGTGGTAGGAAGTGCCACCACTGCACTGAAACAACCGCAGAGCATCTCAGCCTGGCTATTGTCCCTTTTAAAGGAGTCGACATTATAGACATATCTGAGATGTGTGTGTATATGTGAGATATATATGTGAGTTTATATAAGATATAAATGTGCATGTTATTTGTAAGGTATAAATTATTTATTTGAATGAGTTAAAATTAGGATGAGAGGATAAAGGAGTAGATTTGATATTTCTAGAGTGAGCATACTAGTGTGTGTGTGCGTGTGTGTATGTGTATGTGTGTGTGTGCACGCACGCGTGATGTCTCTAAGTAATTGATGCTATCTTATCATAGTAAAGCTCTATATTGGTATATTGTCGTGATCTAATCAATGAACTAAGGGGAAACGCCATGCTTTGATTTTACTCCAATGAAGTTGGCCATGATTATTAATTTCATCATTCACAATTATGGTTCCCATGGGTGTTTTTTTTTTTTTTTTTTTGCGGTACCGGGGATTGAACGCAGGGGCGTTCTACCTCTGCGCTACGCCCCCGGCCCTATTTTTTATGCTTTATTTTGAAACCGGGTCTCACGAAGTTGCGGAGGGCCTCACTAAGGAGAGAGAGAGAGAGAGAGAGAGAGAGAGAGAGAGAGAGAGACAGGGAGAGAGAGCGAGAGCTGAGGCTGGCCGCGAACCTGGATCCTCCGGTGTCTGCCTCCCAAAGTACTGGGATTACAAGCGTGCGCCACCACGCCCATCTTCCCATGGGTGGTTTTAAATGAATAAACAGTATGGGTTATTAAAATATAGGTTAAAACAGTATCAGGGGATTGAACCCCAGAAGCCTTCTACCTCCAAGCTACATACCCAGCCCTTTTAATTTTTTATTTTGAAATAGGATCTCACTAGGTGGCTGAGAGTCTCGCTAAATTGCTGAGGTGTTCTGACCCCACTTCCCACTGCCATGGCTGGTTTTCCAACGCTGACTTGATTCCTCTGTCCTTGCGCAGTCTAGTTGTGAGTCCAAAATCTTCTGACTTGACTCTGTTTCCCTCCAGAGCAGGCCTCCGGCCATGCCTGTGTCCTGGACCTTGAGCCACGTGCAGGGGCTGAAGCGGTGCACAGGTACTAGTGACCTGACCTGACCATACCTGATATTCCACCAAAGTGTGGAGAACTCAAAACAGCTTTTGAGCCAGGTGTGGTGGCACATGCCTGTAATCCCAGTCCTTGGGAGTTTGAACACAGGAGGATCAAGGATCGCAGGTTCGCCACCAGCCTCAGCAACTTAGTGAGACTCTGTTTCAAAATAAAAAATAAAATAGGGCTGGGGTATAGTTCACAGGTAGAATGCCCCGGGTTCGATCTGCAGTAACACACACACACACATACACACACACACACACATACACACACACACGAGCTTTTGGGACTGAAGAGAGACAGCATGCTGAGCACAAACCTCAAATTTCTCAGCAGTAGAAGTTTCAAAATACAACTATGCCAAGAATTCTGTGAATTAGAAATCTTAAATATGTATTTTTTAAATTTATTGAGTCAAATGACTTGTCCTTAAATACCTAATCCAATGCTAACTTCAAAAAGAGGAGCTCAGTAGATCTTAACTGATACGGTGATATTTTACTATGGTTTGACCTACATCTCTTGAAAATTGTCAAAATATATGTAATTGGCTTCTTGAATGTGTTTTGGAAGATATTTAGATTTGAATATTATGGAAGAAGCAGTATTTGCAGTGTCTCCTGCCATTATAATTCTGTATTATTTCTCTGAATAAGCTTGACTTTAGTGGCAAATGGGAACTATAAATTAAGTATAATAAAAGTGATAATGGCTGTCAAAAACAGTATCAAACATTTATTTACAAATGAACCATAAGAAATAACTGGAATAATTAATTGTTGTTCATACTTTCTCATATCTATCTATCTATATCTATCTATCTATATATCTTATGAAAGGCTTACTCTTTCTTGAGATAAAAAAGTATACAAAGCCCATATAAGAGAGTTTTTTAGGAAACATGTCTTAGATGGCTTTAGATATGAATAGTCAATATACTTTAAAATATAAAGATAAAAACTTACACTTAATCTAGAATGTCAAATTACTGGAACACTAGGAGGTTGATATAACATTTTATGATCCTTATATTACTGAAAACTTGAATATTTGTCAATGTATTACCTCCGGTATCAGTTTTGTCCTCAATAACAGTTGTGTGCAATATAATGCAAAGAAGGTCATTGTATTGGACAGGGTTCTCTAGATTAACAGAATACACAGAATGAGTATATTTGAAAAAAGGGATTTATTGGATGGGCTTACAGTTTGAAGCAATGTAGTCCCAGGTTCTGATTGCACGTGGAGGGTCAGAGGAACCAGTAGCTGGTCGAATGGTCTAAGAGCTAGAGTCTTAGGATCGGAGCAACCACTAATTCAGTCCCAGTCCAAGATGTGAAGATCAGGAAGCTCTTCGGAGAAACGATGGTGGAGTTTCAGTTCCAAGAGCGGGAGGCCGAGAAGATCAAGAAGCTTTTCGGAGAAAAGCGAAGCCGGCGGCCGACGATCTCAGGCGAGAGCAGATGCGTTTTTCC
>PVJS01011897.1:0-23675 GCA_004027185.1 Glis glis
TGGGGGTGTAGCTCAGAGGTAGAATGCCCCTGGGTTCAATCCCCAGTACCACAAAAAAAAAAAAAAGAGAGAGAGAGAGAGAAAGTGAGAGACTGATTGAGCTCTACCTCAGAGTAGCAGAGACTTCCTGAGCACATTTGTTAATATGATATAAACTACCATGGAAAAGGTATAACTCTAAATAGTGCTTGAAATAAATTCTATGATTTTAATAAAATCATAAATCTGCCCGTCATCAAGAGCACTATGGGCATCTATTATTTAAAACATATCCACGGACCCCTTAATCTTCAAGGTTAGGTCTGTCTGAAAGACTTTTATTTGATTTAAATGGCTTTTCTACATCCTTCTTGCCCATTTCTTCCTGGTAGACTGGAAAGAAGCGGTGAATTCAAGGCAGCAAGCAGTATTTACAGCAGCATTTCCCAATCAACATAATTTCTTTTGATGGCTGCCATTTCTCTGGTCTTCAAGTCCCTGGCTGTGCCCAAGTCTTATCCATAATGTGAGACTTGGACCTCCAGGAAGGAGGCGTAAGGAACAGAGCTTGGCTCTGACTCTGGTTCAGTACCAAAGCTCTCGCACGCATGTGTGGAAGCAAAGACAAAAGGGAGTGAGGTTTCAACCTCCTACGACTATTGAGAACGTTGGCAGAGGGACTCAACATGGTGCCTCAAACACGGAAGATTGAATAAATGGAGGTCGTTTGCTGTATCAACTGTACTTTGTGATATCCGCAGTACAAATCTATTTCACTTAAGCCAGTATCTACTGAATCATAGCGTTTTCCCACCCACTTTAAAAAAGGTTTTAAAGCTAATAAAGCATACATATGGTAGAAAAATTGAAACAATATGTCAAAGTAGTGTCTCCAGTCCCCAAGCTCTCTTCCTGGGCAATGCTGGTAGGAGGTTCTTGGCACTGTAACCCCATGGAAAGGTTCTATGTATAAGGCATCCCCTTCTACAGAGAACTACAGAAATTAAATACTGAAAGAGCAGAAATAAAGAATTAAAAAATGACTAAACCTAAGGTGGAACTCCTCTCAGACGGTCTCACGATGTTCCATCAGTACTCTCTGTGCCCTAGTATTCAATAAGTATCAGGAATAAAAAGAACAGTGAGCAACTGCTTCAGTTTGACATTAAAATATCCACTCCAAAACAATAATGCAAAGGCAAACAGACATCTGGGGAAAAAAACAAGAAAGAAGTAACGCTAAACAAAGAACATAATATGTCTGCTAGTGGAGGGACTTTTGTTCATCCATTCAACAAATATGTACTAAGCACAGATCATGTGCTGGCGGCCCTGAAGAGAGCAGTCAGTAAGGGCAGTGCTACATCTCTCAAAGGGCTCTTCTAAATTTTCTATTCCATGTAAAATTTTCTCTAAAGCCTCCTCATGTAACTATCTGGACTTTGACTCTTGGTGTGATGGGAAAGTTTGTTCCACAGCTGAACAGCACTAATTATTAAAGTCTCCCCACCCCCAAGAGGGCTGGTTCAGCGTCTCCTAGAGGCGCACGTGGCAATGACAACCATAAATCCAATTGCTCTTTCCCACACATTAACTTATATATACTGCATAACCTCTGTATGAGTGATTTTATTCTCTGCTTTATATGGTTGATGGAACTGGGGCTCAGACAGGTTAACTGATGCCACCGCAATGTCAGAAGCAGGGCTTAACCCTGGGTCCTCTACTGCAGAGCTGCAGAAGAGCTACCTCCTGGCCACACAGAGTCTCAATCCTCTTCCAGATCACAGTCCTTCAAAGATTGGAAGGGGGCTATCAATTATCTCCTACCCTGCAAACCTCCACCTCCCAGGACGAAGAACAATCACCAAGTTCCTTCATACCAAGCTGACCTGTTTTCATTTAAACATGTTTCACATGTCAGTTCAAAGATGTATTCCAGAATAAAGAACAAGAATTACAGCCAGGAGTTAAACAAGACAACTATGAAAATATTGCTATCACATTTGTGCCACTGTGATCACAGACTGGCCTTAAAAATTAAAACCGAGCACCAAAAGCAAAACAAAACAAACTTAAGGATATCAGGTTTCATGTTTCTGAAATCTGGCATTCCATTTCAGTCAGAAAATAAAGGTTTTTCTGAATTTAAACCTGTTATCTAATTTATTAGCTTGCCTCCCTTCATTTCTGTGATATATAAATTTGACAACCTTGCCTTTTTTAGTTTTCTTTCAGTTAGTTAAATAAATAATAACTAACATTTATTGGACACTTACTTGCTATATGTCAGACACTAAGCAATTTACATGTATCATTACAATAGATCCGTGAGGAAGACACAATCATTATCTCCATCTTAGGGAAGAAAAAAATGGCTCAGAGAAGGTAAATACCTTGAACTAAAGTCATACAGCTAGCAGGCTGTCAAGGGAAGACTCAAATCAGGGTCTATTACAGAAGAGAGTCCCTTCTTCCAGCCACCTCAGCCAGCATTACCTTTTGGGTATAACCCATTTCCACGCCACAAGACTTTGGTAAAACCCTGCTAAGATATGTGCATAGTTGCACTTAGGTAAGATATTATGCTAAGATCTGTGCAAATTACATTGGAAAGCAGAGCAATCACTTTAGTAAAAAAAAGGGGGTGGAGAACTTAGGGTGATCAAGAACAAAAATATCAAGAAAGTTCATAGAGACAACTACTCAAAGAAAGAAAAGTTAATGATCTCTAGCTTGAAAAATAGCAACTGCCTTAGACAAGTTTATCTTTGTACTTATTTTAAAATTTATACTAGGAAAAGATTACAAGTAGGGTCAGACTTCTTTAAAATAGCTATGAGGAAACCGTATAATTAAATTAAGCCCTCAAAACTATAAGCCTAAATTCTAGGATATCTGCTCAGAAGTTTATTGGATTATAAGATCTATGATGACAGGGTCTGTAATCTCTGTTTTTACTGAACTCTCAAATGTTGGTCTAAATGAGAAGTGTTTTTTTTTTTCCTGAGAAGTATTTCTTTTAAGAAAAGATTGGGAGGGCCACAATTATAAAAGGAGGGAACAATTGTATTTCATACTCTTATCTATTGGAGAATAATTTCTTTATTATTTTTGGAAAGTAAAATATACTTGCTTTCATGAAAATAATGGTAAAACAATTGGTTAAAATTTAAACCACTGACAATCATAGAAAATACACCTATCATAATTTACTCCAAACATTATACCTGTTCTGTCCAATGTAGCATATCTCCTCACATCTGCACCTCCCCATAGTGCAAGTTTCTGAAAAGACATTTCAGTTTTTGTAAGGTAATTCTTATTGTTTCCTCCTTACTTATAATAATATTTTAAGATGTTTTATTTCCAATTTAATTGGCTTAAATCAGCAGTGATTCCCAAGATTGTTTCTGTCTTCCCTTCTTTAAAATACTCTTCCCAAAGAACAAATGATTCACAGACACTTACATCTACTGGAAATCTCTCGGAGAACTCTTGGGTGAAGTAAACTCCCCCTGTACTGGGAATGATCACCCACTAGTGTATCTGGGTTTGGATAACAATTACAGTGAAGTGCAAAGTAAGAAATAAAGAACTATTAATATTCACTGAGTAACTGGTCCTAACACTGCAGCAGTATTTATAAAATGGGAGGTTCCAATCACTCACATCCCACATACAGGCACCCAGTCTTGGCAACCAAACAGAACCGAACCATATGCAAGACCTAAAACCTGAAGTCATCTCGCACTCCTCCCTCTTCGCATCCTCCACATCTAACTAGCCTGGAAGATGGATCAATCCTGTCCACCTAATCAACTAATACCTCTTTTACGATTATAGCTGCCTCAATTTCAATCTTTATGGTTTCTTCCTCAGATCACTGATTTGCCTCCTCAGTGATTTCCTTTTTCCAATACCTTCCCCTCTAATCCTTCTTCTGGTACCAATTCTTTCTCAGGTACAAGTCTAATGTTACTCTCTTGTTTATCAAAGGTCTACCATAGTACTTCTGCTTACAGCCGGGATGGAGTAACGGGACTAGATTTATTCTCCCGTCTAAAACAACCCAAAAGAGAAGAAAAGTAAAACAAAACATTTTTAAAAGGTTTATAAGACACTAGACATTGTACAAGGAAGAAAGGAGAGTAACATAAGAAGTAGATCAAGAACTTCCCACCTTAGTATCTGAAGGGAGCTTCCAGTCTGCAGGGCACACAATACCAATCAAAATCTCAGCAGACTCTTGTAGAAATGGACAAGTTCATTCTCAAATACATACAGAAATGCAAACAACAAAACAACAAAATAATACAACAAAAAACAACCAAAATATAGACAAAACCTTGAAAAAGACAAAGTTGGACTAATACAACCTGATTTCAAGGTTTATTATAAAGTTTAAGTAATCAAGATAGTGTGGCATTGGTATAAAGATAGGCAAAGAATTAACAGAATAGAGAATTTATATATGTATGGATAACTGATTTGACAGAGAGGAGTCTTTTCAACAGACGTGCTGAGGTATGCTAGGACAACTGGCTCTCCAAAGGAAAAAAGGAAAGAAGGAAACTTCAATCCATACCTCATACTTTGTACATATACAAAAATTTAGTCAGAATGAATCATAAATGTAAATGTAAAATCCCAAATCATAAAACTTTCAGAAAAAAAGTTATAGAAGAAAACCTTTGGAAACTTGGGATAGGCGAAGATTTCTTATACATAAAAATAAAAGCCCAATTCAATCTAGGGTGGTGGCACATGCCTGAAATCCCAGTAGGTGGGAAATTTGAGACAGGAAGGCCCCAGGTTCGAGGCTAGGCATCAGCAACTTAGTGAGACTTTCTTTCAAAATAAAAAATAAAAAAGGCTGGGTTGTAACTCAGAGGTAGAATGCCCCTGTGTTCAATCTCCAGTACCTCCCCCCCAAAAAAGTCTAATCCATAGGAGAATAACTTGATAAACTGGATGTCATTTAATTTTAGAACCTATGCTCTTCAAAAGAATCTGTTAAGATCACAGACTAGGAGAAAATTCTCATAAATCATGTATCTGATAAAAGACCTGTATTCAGAATATGCAAATAACCCTCAAAATGGAATAATAGAAAAAAATAGTCCAATAATAAATGGGAACAAAATATGAATAGAAACTTGACTAAGGTGGTGAATGCCAAATAAGCACATGAAGAGGTACTCGATTTTATTGATCATCAGGGAAATGCAAAGTAAAGCCACTATAATATACTACTGCATAGCTATGAAAATGGTTAAAATTAAGGAAACTGCCTCTACCAGGTATTGGTGAGGATGTGAAATGAGAAATTCCTTATACTTCACATATCAATTCTTCATTTTCAGCCAACTATATTACTAAAAAAGTACATTTAACTACATACTCTAAATCAATTTAATATATTTTATTCTTATCATAATGATTCAGACTTCCTAACATTTTGATTTCTTTTTTTGGGGGGGGAGTGATACTGGGGATTGAACCCAGAGACTTTCTATACCCCCAGTCCTATTTTATTTTTTATTTTGAAACAGAGTCTCACTAAGTTGTGGAGGGCCTCTCTAAGTTGCTGAGGCTGACCTCAAACCTGCTATTTTCCTGTCTCAGCCTCCCAATTACTGGGATTACAAGCATGTGCCATCATGCCCAGCATCTATCATTATAATTTTTTATGTAAAGTATGGAAACATTCATCCATAGAGAACATTTTAAAGCAAATACCAAAGACATCAGCTTTTAGTATGTAATCTCTTCAACAGAGTATTTTTAATTATTTGTTTTCTTTAATCCAGTGGTTCTCAAAGTGTGATCTCCTGACCAGTAGCTTTTGTGTCACTTGGGAACTTGTTAGAAATACAGATTATCAAGTCTTAGACCAGAGCAATCTATCCAAAACTCCGGGGGTGGGGCCCAGCAATCGGTCTCTTAACCAGTCCTCCAGGAGATTCTGAAACGTGGTAAGTGTGAGACCCAGTGTTCTAATGTATGATCTAAAGATAAAGTCATAAATTGTCTTTTCTCTTGAGATTCTTTCTGAAATCACAGAATTTTAAAAGAAAGGGGATCGAATCAATGTTTTCAAAAAACCTAGAACTGATTTCAATCAGCTATTTTTCCACTTTTACACTCAGGAATTATTTTAGGCCTTAAGCTAGAAAACCAAAACTGGATATAGGGCTACAAATAATGCTTTCTACAAAAGAGTTTGTTTTAAAATAAATGTTTCTACTTAAATATCCCAGTCATTTACTCACATCTATTTTTTGAAATTGCACCCAACATTCCTTCCAAATTTACTAGATCTGCTTCTAATTTTAGCTTCAAATTGTCACCCTCCAGGGAACATCTGTGCAACTTTTAATTAGATTTATCTAAATCAGATGAATTTTAAAATCCAGTTAGTAAATTTCTTATATGTTCCAAAAAGATATTAAAGATAGAAGCAGAGTAAAAGTGGAAATGATAACAGACTGTATCAGAACATCTGGGACTATGAATAATTTACTGAGACTTTGGGTTAATAACTTAATATTTCTGGGGCATAATTCCCTCATTTTTAAGAGGGAGTTGGAATAGATGACCAATAAGTCCATTTCAAGCATAAGGATGTATAAATCTGTACTCTTACTCTTTTATTATACAGTACTATCCTTTTACATTCATGTGACATTGCTAAATTACTTTAAGTATTTTATCTATTTTTAACAATTAACAAATTGTTTCAAGATACATACCCCTTCTTGGGATTCAGGGAGCTACCTCTCACAATGCTTCCTGGAGAGCCGAACACAGAATATGAACACACACATTTTAGTTGCTAACGCACCAAAATGGCAATGGGATTTTTTTTTTCTTCAGTACTGGGGATTGAACCCAGGGGCATTCTACCTCCGAGCTACACCCCCAGCCCTATTTTTTAATATTCTTTGTTTTGAAACAGGGTCTCACTAAGTTGCGGAGGGCCTCACTAAGTAGCTGAGGCTGGCGGCGAACCCGGATCCTCCGGTCTCAGCCTCCCAAGTACTGGGATTACAAGCGTGTGCCACCACGCCCGGCAGCAAAGGGATTTTAAGTCTCATTCTTTCTTAGATAAATTAGCTTTTACCTATGAAACTGTGGGGGTGCAGGGCATGAGTCCCCCAAAGCCTTGCTCTCACACTGTGGTTAACAATGTGGACTCTGGAGTTAGACCTCCTGGGTATTAATTCTGAAACACCCCTTAAAAACTCTTTGTGACCTTGGGCAAAGTATTTAAACTTTCTTTTTTTGGCAGTACTGAGAATTAAACCCAGGGGCATTCTACCTCTGAGCCACACCCCCAACCCTATTTTTTTTTTATACTTTATTTTGAAACCGGGTCTCACGAAGTTGTGGAGAGCCTCACTAGGTAGAGAGAGAGACAGGGAGAGAGAGAGAGAGAGAGAGAGAGAGAGCGAGCGAGCTGAGGCTGGCCGTGAACCTAGATCCTCCGGTCTCCGCCTCCCAAAGTACTGGGATTACAAGCGTGTGCCACCATGCCCAGCGCTCCCTATTTTTTAATCTTTATTTTGAAACAGGGTCTCACTAAGTTGCAAAGGGCCTCACTAAGTAGTTGAGGCTGGACGCGAACCCGGATCCTCAGATCTCAGCCTCCCAAGTACTGGGATTACAAGCATGAGCCACCACGCCCAGCTAGTATTTAAACTTTCTAAACGTTATCTGTATTTCATTCAGAGAGGATAATAGTAGTGCCTTATTTATACAAATTAAGTGAGATAGTTAATAAAGAACACTTAGCACTGAGCCTGGCATGGAATAAACAATAAACATTAGACATTTTTACTAACATTATGTGCAATGTTGGCTTTCTAACCAGAAGGAATCAGCACTGATCTGCAATTCCTTTTTGTAAACTATTTGTACAAAGCACTTCACCATTCAAAGTGAGGCTGGAGTTCTTGAACTTCAGGATGTATTAAAATTACTTGAGACGCCTGTTTCAAATACATGTTCCTGGGCTCTAATTAAAATAAATATACCAGGTGTTTCTTTTTTTTTTGCGGTACCAGGGATTGAACCCAGGGGTATTCTACCTCTGGGCTACACCCCCAGCCCTATTTTTTATTCCTTATTTTGAAACAGGGTCTCACTAAGTTGCGGAGGGTCTCACTAAGTAGCTGAGGCTGGCCGTGAACCCGGATCCTCCGGTCTCTGCCTCCCAAGTACTGGGATGACAAGCGTGCGCCACCACACCCAGCTATACCAGATGTGTCTAAGGCAGAAACGCTGCAGGCTGAGAATCATTTCTGTAGGTGTTTCAGAGGGACAGAATCTTTCCCTCAAATACTTAAAATCCCCAAGCACTTTTTCATTTCAGAACTCACTGCAGCTACCACAGTGTCACACTTGTTGGCCAAGTACCACACACACCTTATATAGCATTTCTATATAGATTCCACTTGCCATCACTTTAAGTTCCAATATCTATGTCCTGATGCAATGACCTAACTCAGCTCTTTGCCTTATATTTGAGATCTGCCAACAAATCGAAACACAAGCACCTGCATACTTTGGATTACTAAAGGTTCTGGATTAAGGTGCTGATCCTGACCCCTAAACACAGAACATTATTTTTACTCTGATTGCTGACCTATAACCCCGACCATGGCCTCATTCACTATCCTAGTATCAACCTTATATTTACAACACTGCCGTCTGCAAACATTCCAGTAAGTCTTCCATGTCTCTATTTTCAAAATAAGTCTATATTTTCAAAAAGAAATTGCAGAAGGCCGGGCGTGGTTGCACACGCTTGTAATCCCAGTACTTGGGAGGCAGAGACTGGAGGATCCAGGTTCGCTGCCAGCCTCAGCTACTTAGTGAGGCCCTCCACAACTTTGTGAGACCTGATTTCAAAATAAAGGATAAAAAATAGGGCCAGGGGTGTAGCTCAGAGGTAGAATGCCCCTGGGCTCAATCCCCGGTACCGCAAAAAAAAAAAAAAAAAGAAATGGCAATGTGTCCAAATAAACATAAATTCCACTCATGAAGAACTTTAGTATATACAAACCAATAAGAACAACAACAAAGTATCGATCAGGGCTGGGGAGGGGTCCTGGGAGAGAAGGAAGACTATGACAAAGGATTTAGCTATATTACAAATGGATGACAAACCACCCTGAAAGGGGTGGTGGTGGAGGGAACTGACCTAAGCAACCTTGGAAATGGTGTTTTGACTGAAAACTGTGAGCCTGAAGGCAAAAAGAACTGCACATAAGCACCATGTGCTAGCTGAAGTTGTTTGTCACCGAGGTATGGGTTCATAATTCTGAAACTGCTTTACATGCTTACTGGGATAAAAGAAATAAGTAGATGGATGGTAGAAAGTGGGAGCCAAGTTACTTAATGTTGGAGAGAAAAGATACAGAAAAGCAAAGAGAAAAGACTAGATTTTAACCAAAGAGATTAGATGAATATGTTTTACCTTAATACAGGTCGGGATGGACAGACAAATACAAACTAATGGCAGACACACATGTACACATGTACTAATACATATACATATCTCCCTAGCTCTGTCTGCTGGAAGGGCTTAGGAGTGGGACATTCTGGTGGCAGCAAGCACACCCAGGGTCTAGATCCTAGTTTCTAAATACCATTCTCCAATACAAAGAACCAGGAATACTTGAAGAAATACAATTCTTTACAGAATTCCATATAACTTAAATGATATTCATCCCTCCAGGAGGTAGAGCTTAATTTTAACTCTCTCCCTTGAATGTGGGTGGAGTTAGTGACTTGCTTCCAAAAACTACAATGTAGAGAAGGAAGGGGGAAAGAGTACATTTATACTGAAGAAACTTGACAGACACTAGTGAGCCAGGTGATCTGGGTTAACATGACTGGTTGTGTTGATGACATGGAGTCCCTGCTATGACATGGTGAGAGGGGCACGAGACCTCTGTGGTCCTCTTTCCAAAAACCCACAGCACCTGTCTCATCATGAGAAAACCATTTGATAAACCCCACTTGAGGGACGCTCTACAAAATACCAAACTAGGATTCCTCGAAACTGGCAAGGTTATAATAAACAAGAAAAAGTGAAACAGCCCGAGAAGTGACTAAAGAGGCGATGACTAATGCAATGTGGTATTCTGGACTGGATCCTGGACGACATCTTTCCAAAGGACGTAAGTATAATCTAAATAAAATCTGGAGTTTACCCTCTAGTCAATAATAATATACCAATGTTGTTTCTTAGTTTTGATAAATATGCCATGGTAATTTAAGATCTTAACAATTGAGAGAACTGGGTAAGGACATATGGGAACTTCCAGTACTATCTGCAACTCTTTGTGAATGTAACATTATTCCAAAATAAAAAGCCCGGGGGGAAAAAAAGGAAGGAGAGATAGAAGCTGCAAAATGAGGTGAAAGAAACTGCAAACGGAGTTGCATTTATCAAAGTTGACATAATTTATAAAATAATTCTTAACTTGGTTATTTAGTATGAAGAATTTTACTTGCATGTAAATAAGGCACAGGTCAGACATTAATCTAGCAAGTGTCCCTAAGTATTCAGAATACACACACACACACACACACACACACACACACACACACACACAATCTTTGCCCAACAGTGCCTTCAAAATGAAAAGATTAATCCAGGCACAGTGGGGTGTGCCTATAGTCCCAGCTTCTTGATAGGCTGAGGGTGGGAAGATCACTTGAGCCCAAGAGTTGGAGGCCAGCCTGGCCAACATAATGAGAGCCTGTCTCGAAGGGAAGGAAGGGAAAGGACGCACTCAGGTAGGAATCAACAAGTGCTTCTTGTCTAAGTTATACCATCTTAGACAAGTTACTTCATCTCCCTGGGCCTCAGTTTCCCATTTTGTAATAGAAGTAGGTTAAGAGGGATGTTTAAAGCATACTCTCGGGGCAAAGATATGATAGTCCAAACCAGCAGCCATCAACTTCCTTAAAACCAAAGTCTCCTGGATTTCTTCTCATCCTCCAGTAACTCCTTTCAACCTCACTCTCTGGAACTTTCCTCAACCCCTCAACACACTGGCCCAGGCCCAAATTTCACACATTCTCCTATGAAACAAATTGATTCCATAGCTTCCTATTTCAAATCTTTACCTTTACCCTGAGCTCAAAGACCAGCTGCTTACTGGTCACCTCCATTTGAAGACATGTCTAAAACTGAATTCATCCCCCCTATAAAACATGTTGCTCTCCCAGGTTCCCATCTGTGGTAGGCAGGATAATGCCCCCCCAAAAGATGTCCATGTCCTAATCCCCCAACCCTGTACACATGTGATGGTACATGGAAAGGGGAAATTAAGGTTGCATATGAAAACAAGATTGCTAATCAGCTGACCTGGAGACAGGAGAAAGTCTGCGATTATCCAGGGGACCTAATATAATCACAGGCCTCTTTATTAGTGAAAGAGAAAAGCAGGACAGTCAATGTCAGTGATGAAGGATGAAAAGACTGGATCGGCCATTTCCAGCGTTGAAGATGGGAGGGGATGCATCAAGGAACCTGAGCTAGAAGCTGGATAAGGCAAGAAAATGATGCTCTGCCAGAGCCTCCGGAAAGAAACACAGCCCTGCTGACACCTAGAGTTTAACCCAGTGACACCTGTTTCAGACGTTTGAAATTTGTGCTATTTTAAGCCACTATATTTGTGGCAATTTGTTCCAGCAGCAATAGCAAATGGGGCCTCTGCTCACAAGGAGGCTTAGGTTAGAAATTGGCATCACTGTGGACTTCTCCTTTCCCCTCAATTTCCATATGCAGTAAGTCATCAAGTTCATCAACTATTCCTCCTTCATCTCCTATGAATCTGTTTACTTCTCACAGCCCCACACCACCTTCCTAGTCCAAGTCACTCTTATCTAAGACTTCAGGACTAACTGCAACAGCCTCCCCGCTCCTCTAGGCTCATTCCCACAAAGCCATTTCCCATATTACAGCCAGAGAATTAATGCAAAATACAAATTATCAGCCAGAACCGTGGCGCATGCCTATAATCCCAGTACTTGGGAGGCTGAGACAGGAGGATCGCAGGTTCGAGGCCAGTCTCAGCAACTTAGTGAGGCCCCCAGCAACGTTAGCAAGACCTTGTTTCAAAATTAAAAATAAAATAGGGCTGGGGGTGTAGCTTGGGGGTAGAACACCCATGAGTTCAATCCCCAGTACCACACACACAAAAAAATTGTCTTCCTATTTAATACCTTCTCACTGCCCTAAAGATAAAGTCCAAACTCCTTCATCTGACTTCTAAGAGCCGACCACCAGCATTCTGGCCCTGTCCTATTCTCTCCAGCTTCTGCTCAGTGCGCAATGGCCTTATTTATTTTAGTCACTGCTATATTTCTAATACCCTGCACAGGTAGTAAATGGTCTATCAACATGTACACCATTAGTCCCTTGAGTCCTTGCATGAATGCTACCCCCTCGTTGAGAGGTAAAATTGATTTCCTCTATCCATGAATTGAGGCTGGCCCGTGACTGCTTTGAATGATTGAATACAGTGGAAGTGACATTCTACGGCTTCCGAGTGAAGGTCCTAATAGGACTGCTTCCTTCCTTCTGCTTCCTTCCTCTTGGAACCCAGCAACCATGCTAGGAGAAACCCAAGAACAGGTTTTGATGAAGACACAGGAAGGAGAGTCAGCTGAGCACCCAGTCAGCAATCAGCACCAACTGCCAGCCATGTAACTGAGTTATCTTGCAAGTTCCAACCTCAAATACCTGACATGTTAATCAACATCACACGGAATAGAACTTCCCAGCTCAGTTCAGTCAACACACTGAATCATGAGGCATTAAAAAAAAAGTCTGTGGTTTTACAACATAAGTTTTGTGGTAGTTTGTTATATAGCAATATGGGCATATGACAACATGGATTCAAGCCCCACTTCTGGTACAATTTCATTACTCCTACTTAGCAAATTATCCCAATAAACTGTATCTCGTAATGTAAGGGACAGCATACATGCCCAGTGGTGGGAAGACTTGCCGGGGACTATCATTAGAGAGTAGCTACTCCAGCACACAGTAAGTACTCAGCACCTCTGACAAACAGACGAGCACTGGTCCTATTTCTTACCTCGTTTCCTTTCCAGATCCAGACTTAAAATGTGTGAAAAAGAGAAGATAATTCAGTCACCTGTTAAACTGTAACAGATGAAACATATTTCAGCAGCTATATTGTCCCATTAAGTCTTTGGGGAAATCTGTTCCCATAGTGTTCAATTGGGACCGACCAAAACTATTAAATAAGTATAAATTGACAGTACATTAAAATCCCTTTTCATATGGCAATTGCTAACCTTGCTTGTGCTGTAACATTAAAATGTGAGGAGTGGACTATGGGGAGGGTTTTGCTTATATGTTGAGAGGTTTCCCCACTGATGATATGGTCAAGAGTGGTTAAGAATGAGAAGCAAAAACAGTTATCAAGCCGGGCGTGGTGGCGCACGCTTGTAATCGCAGTACTTGGGAGGCTGAGACCAGAGGATCCAGGTTCGCGGCCAGCCTCAGCTACTTAGTGAGGCCCTCACAACTTAGTGAGACCCTGTTTCAAAATAAAGAATAAAAAATAGGGCTGGGGGTGTAGCTCGCCCCCAGTACCGCAAAAAAAAAAATAGTTATCATTGGAGTGAAGATGCAAATACTTGTTAAATATATGAATGCAAAGTAAATTACTACAACATATCATCAGGTAACCAAAAAATTAAAGAGGAAAGAAGCTGCTTGACAGTTGAGCACCTGAGACTCCTATTAGACTCTGCACAGATTCAAAAGGTTTCTGGGCATTACTGTGATCTGATACATGATTGTAGTAGAATTCATTGCAGAAACTATTACTTGTATTTCATTTCCCAATTATTAACTACCTGACAAAGGCACATGGAACACTTCGGAAGTTGCAAAATTAGAAACAAGTGACAGATAACATCAATACCATTTCGCGTTTCAGCCAAGATTCAAAAGCCCACATTAGCTTAGCACGGAGAGAACAAAGATAACATACAGGGTAATTCTACCAAACTTCACAAACTCCAGAACGACCCCAGAACTCTAGAAGTTTCCATTTCAAGAGAACAGAGAAAGAGCACTAACAAAAACTGCAACTTCCATGTGTTACATAATCTATCTTTGTTAACTGGTTTAAACATCTATTTTAGTCTACCCCACAGGGGTGCTGACCTTTCGGGCTTGAAATTAAATCCCATACTAATTTTTCTGAAACTAGAACATATCTCTGCTTCATAAACTACATAGTAAATGTCACTTTTTCCTATAAAGAAGATAATGCCTCCCCATACACACACAACCACACATGTCCCTCACTAGCACGTGCTCCCCGCAACCTCCACATACATTCTTAGTGTCATTTC
Organism: Glis glis; assembly: GCA_004027185.1. Classification (NCBI taxonomy): domain Eukaryota; kingdom Metazoa; phylum Chordata; class Mammalia; order Rodentia; family Gliridae; genus Glis; species Glis glis. Next base: position 14,398 of record PVJS01011897.1, read on the forward strand.
CCATCGCAACAGCAAGATACACACTTGAAAGTTGCTTTTCCCCAACCAAAGCAAGAGTGTACAGGTTGATCAGCCAAGGTTGAAGGAAATTCTGCACAGCAAAGCATACAACTGTTTCAAACCAGGAACAACCCTGAAGAGGAGATAATGTCCATATTTTACATGCAAGAAAAAGGAAGCTCAAAGAAATGAAGTAATTGATTCAAACTCACAAAGCTAGTTTACAGCAGAACTTGCATTTTAACTCATGGCTGTATGTTGTACAAAACCAATTCTGAGCCCAAAGTTCCAAAGGATCCATTGATTTCAACTCCCAAGAGTCTCAATAATTACAAGGAAACAACTGACTAATAAAATGTGAATGTGATGGGCCACATAAAGTGAAAGGCTTTTTATTTAGTTTAATTCTCACATCAATCTTAAATAGGCAAAAATAAGGGAGATGTGTGTGGGAACACAGTTAAGTACTCATATATTAGCTGCTAGTTTAGAATTTCATCCCCATTTTACAAATAAGAAAAGCAAAAAGGTCATGATGCTCTCAATAGGCAGAGCTGAGTTTGAACCCAAAACCTAGATTCCAGAACTGGTTCTAAAAAGCCCAAAGTTACTCTACCAGCCAACCAAGGTATTATGCTGCCCTCTTTGCCAAAGGGGAAAGAAAGAAAGAGCCCAGCGGCAGCCATGGCTTTCCCACATCAGGAGATGAACTACATCTTCTTGAGGCAGGAAGTGCCCAAGCTAGAACACGCGGTGGTAAAAGTCTTGAAAAGACCCAAAATAAAGTTAACCCTCAATCAGAACTACATGTCGTTCCCTAAACCCGCCAGGCGCTGGAAAGCAATTCTTCATGGTCTCGCACATTTCTGCACATCTTGTGAACAACAGCACTGTCCTTTTGTTCCAGACATCTTGTCAAGGATGTGTGCATAGTAAACAAACCTTAGAAGATCAAGAGTGTCTCCTTCCAGAGCAGAGAGCAAAATAATAAAAATAATGTCTTCCTCCACCGTAAAGATCAGACAGATTTACTATTCATTATAAAAATGTGGGTCCCCTAAGCCTGTGGTTCCTCAGTCATGACACAAACCCTGTGCAATATCCCCCTGGGTCCTTCCGTGTCACCCCATAGGACTTGGGATACGGGGAAGCAACAAGATGAACCAGAACACTCATCCTGCTTGACCTGTGACAGGTAATAAAGGCCTCTGTCTCTAATGCAGATCTCCTGTCTTCTGCCAACATCCATGATCCTGGCAGGCTAACTTGTTAGCTTTCATCCAGAGCAAAATCTCAAACTCTTATCAAATCTTAACAAGCTTGTTCACACCTCAGAAATACCCTCTCCAACTCCATAGGGAACACCTTCTCCTTTAATATCATTATCTCATGCATGAAATTGCTCTTAAAGGTCCTCAGCTAGAATTGATCACCAACTTCATGGTGCCCCCACTATTTCCTGCAAACAGGTCTCTATCACAGCACCTTTATAGATCTATTCCACCTGTTTATTTGTCCATCATGCCACTTATCAACTAATTGCTTCGCAGCTCAAAATTCACCCTTCCCTTCAATACACACAATGGATGGGACTGCTTTAAGCATGATGTTATGCTTTCTCAATAGTGGATGCTAGAAGGACACTGCAGGAGAAAGGGAGCTCTCCAGCTGACATTAGATACTTAATGCAAGACCAGATGCCCCAAGATCAGGAATAAGTTAACAATGTCCGGTCTCGTGACTTCTATTCAATATTGTACTGCAGGTTCTAGCCAAGGCAATTAAGGTAAGAAAAATACATAAAGGGAATCCAAGTTGGAAAGGAAGAAACAAAACTATATATTAAAAAAAGAAAACAAAAACTATATATTTACAGATGACATGGTCTCATATACAGAAAATCCTTAGGAATACACACACACACACACACACACACATGAAAAGAATAAATGAGTTTTGCAAGGCTACAGAATACAAGATCAATATATACAAAAATCAATTTTGTTTCATACACTTGCAATGCACAATCTAAAAATGCAATTTTAAAATACCCCACTTACAATAGCACCAAAAAATAAAATGTTTAGGAATAAATTTAAAATAGTACAAAATTTACACTCTACCCATTATAAAAATCTACAAAACACTGTTGAAAGAAATTAAAGAACATATAAATAAATGGGGAAAAAAATCCCATGGTCACATATTGGAAGATTTAATACTGTTAAGATAGTAATAATACTTCCCAAATTGATCTACTAATTCATTCAATTCCCTCAGAATCCCAACTGGCTGCTTTGTAGAAAATGATAAGCTGAGACTAAAATACATACAGATTTACACAGGACTCTGAATGCCCAAAATGATCTTGAAAAAGAACAACGTTTGGAGAAATTACACTTCCCCACTTCAAAATAATACCTAATGACAGCAGCAAGAGTGGTTACAGGCATCAGAATTCCATCTATGGAATGGAATGGAGAGTTTAAAAAACAAACTTATTGAGTCGTCAACTGATTTCAACAAGTGATTAAGGCCATTCAATTGGGAAAGAATTGTGCTAAAACCACTGGATAGGCACATGCAAAAGGATGAAATTGAATCCGTACCTCAAATTACATATAAAAAGTTACTCAAAATGAATCTAAACGTAGTATTTAAAACTACAAAATTCTAAGAAAAAATAGGGGTAAATCTACATGACCTTTGATTTGGCAATCGATTCTTAAATATGAACAAATAACATGAGAAACAAGAAAAAGTTTCCAATTGGATTTCATCAAAATTTAAAACTTCTATGCTTCAAGGAACACTAATTAAGAAAGTAAAAAACACATACAATGGGAAAAATATCTGCAAATCATATTTTTGGTAAAGGACTTATATCTACAACATTTAAAAGACTGGTACACTTGAATTTAAAAATGGGCAAGGGATCCGAATAGACATTTCTTGAAAGATACAAATTGCCAATAAACATATGACACCACTAATCATAAGAGAAATGCAAATCAAATCCACCATGAGACAGTAACATGACATGGATATTCAAAGCAGCACTTATTAGCAATATTCAAACAATAATTTATTACTAACAACAACACAATGTCCATCAACAACCCAATGTCTATCAACTGGCAGGTAGACAAAATGTATACCCATAGAGTAGTATATACTATATATCTATCTATGGATATAGACTGGTATATCCAGAGTGGAATATTATGGATATAGAATGGTATGTCCATAGAGTAGAATATTATTCAGCCACAAAAAAAATTAAGTACTGGCTGATAGATGCTGCAACATGGATGAACCTTGAAAACACTACAGTGAAAGAAGCCAATCATAAGAGACAATATATAATATGAATCTATTTACATGAAATGTCCAGAACAGGCAAATTTATAGCCATAGAAAGTAGACTGCTCCTTATGTTTGGGAGAAAGAGAAATGTATTAGGGTTGGGGAAATTGAGGGATAGAAAGGTGATAGCTAAAGAGTATAGAGTTTCCTTTTTTTGAGGTGATGAAAATGTTCTAAAATTGACTGTGGTGATGGCTGCCTATATCTATCAATATTCCTAACATTGAAACTGCATACTTTGGATGGGTAAATACTATAGTATGTGAATTATACCTCAATAAAGTTGTTAAAGTCACCAAAGGAATAAAAAAGCAAATGGCGTTCAGAGAAAGTGATTAGATGGGAAGAATTAAAAGAAAACTAGGTTACAAAAGTAAGCTCTCATTAAGAAGAATGTGTAAGGTGATAAACACTAAATTAATTCTCTGCTGAAACAAATTTCATTACAGCAAAATTGCTTCCCACACTGAGGAATTCTTTGTTTAATGTACTAAACTTAATACCTTTACATACAAAGGTAATTGGAACTGGCAGAGGACATGCTAACATACAAAAGATGTACACAAGTGGTGTGCACACACACATGCACATGTTCAGTTTAACCTCACAGATGCTATTCTGGATTTGAGTACTAGCCAAGTCAAACTCAACTTTGTGACTGCAGGCAAATCACTTAACCCCTCTGAGCTTCAGTTCTCTCCTGTCAAATGTCTACTTTGCTTTCACAGGATTGTTAAGAAAGAACGTATCTGCGTCAAGGTCTATAAATTTGTGGAGGACACCTTCACATCTTTATATTTCCAGCACAGTGCTTATCAGATAATGGACAGTTAGTGAAAATTGAGAATCTTCAGAAAATATAAAGGCATTTTGGAAAGGAGGGAATTAAAATATATCAACTTCAATATAGATGTATCTGACTATGTAAGAATTTAGCAAGTAAAATTTTTCAGTAATTCATAATTCATAACAGTGAAATATATGTATATATATATTTCCAAGAACCATTTCTATCTTCTCCATAATCCCTTTTTATATATCTATCACTTTATATTTTGATTTTGTAAAATGTTAACCCATTAGTAGTACCCTTATAGATATGAGAAAAAACTATCATCATAGAACAACTTTTATCTAGACAGGGCCTAACCAGTAAAGTACAGCTTACTAGTAGCCTAATTACACCATTTGTTTATGTATTGTTTATAGCTACTTTTGAACAAACTGGCAGAGATGAATAGTGCAACAGAGACTATGAAACACAAAGCCAAAACTCGGTTGGGAAACAGGACATTACTAACTGGCCTTTTCAAACCCTTGTGTCTAGTGGTGGGAAGGCAGACTTAGACAACTGAATGCAAAGAAACGCTCTATTGTTTTGATGGATGAATGCACACAAGCACAGAGGAACCAATGAAGAGATGAGTTTAGTCTGGGTGAGGGAAGAACGCACAGGAAAAAGATGACACTGAAGCTTAGCTTTGAAAGATGAATAGGTGCCCCACAAGCACTAGACAGGGAGAGAACATTCCAGGGAGAGGAAGTCATGTGAACAAAGGCAAGAGGTTTACAGAGCACACACTAGTGGCACTTAGACCCAGTCTCCATGACCAAATGTACAGAAGGAGGTGTTCACTGGTGACATCATGAACATTCTTGTAAACTATGCTCAACAGGTTAAAATGGGCATAGAAATGAACAGCTACCCCTCTATTGGGAGAATAAATGCTAGATGCTTCAGTTAGAGGGAGAGAAATGATCAAAGATGACCTATGTAGACAATTCATGGTGATCAAGATTTATTGATATAGTCCTAATTTTTTATACTTTTTTTGTGTGGTACTGGGGATTGAACGCAGGGGCATTCTACCTCCGTGCTACGCCCCTGGCCCTATTTTTTATACTTTATTTTGAAACTGGGTCTCATGAAGTTGCGGAGGGCCTCACTAAGTAGAGAGAGAGAGAGAGAGAGACAGGGAGAGAGAGAGAGAGAGAGAGCTGAGGCTGGCCGCGAACCCGGATCCTCTGGTCTCTGCCTCCCAAAGTACTGGGATTACAAGAGTGCACCACCACGCCCGGCTTTTTTATACTTTTATTGGTGCATTGTAATTATACATCATACTGAGGTATAGAGTGATGGGAATATACTTGATGTGTTTCCCTCCAGATCCCACCCCCCTCCTGGGCCTTCCCCATATGTGTCATTGGTAATTTCATATATGTACATAGCATTATTTAAACTGTTAACTTAAAAAAAAAACTCAGCAGAGAAGCTGTGTAAGTCAACCATGAGCATTAGCAAAAGATGGACTCCCCAAAGAGTCTTAATGAGAACTAGCCTCTCCAGGTGTAATGGCTCTGCACACAGCTAGCTCTGCAATGAGCAGAGACGTGGATCAATACTAAGTAGAAAGGAGGAGTTATTTTAAAGCTTACTGCAATTGAGAAGAGCTAAGTCACACTCATAAAGGAAGACGGGTTGAAAAAATAGCAATAAGTAATTAAAATGTGTGTTTCCAATCTGAAATAGATTACTGTGGTTTAAAGAAAAACTTCCTTCACAGACATGGTACATAGTCCTTAGTCAACCTCAAGGCTAAGCTTGTTTATAAAGTGATAATAATTATGTTACCTACCTACCCCACAGTACTGTTGTAAGAATTAGATGAATGAAAACACAAAAAGCATTTAGAACATACCAAGCACACAAAAAGCATCGGAGGTGGTTATTAATAGGCTGCCTACTAAGTAGAGTCCACAAAAGATGTGTGCGTGCCAGATACAGAATCACGTTGTCAGGTCATAAAGTAAAAGGTCACTCACTGATTTCTTGCTTGAGAGAGATAGATTGATAGTCTCCTCATTTGGAACACATGATTTACTGCCATGGAGTTCTCCTTATCTTTGCATGTATACATATTTGTCTTATCTACTAACTAAATCATTAGCCTTTTAAGGGCACGGACTGGTGATTGATCAACATAAAATGCTAACGATTACCTAATAACTATGAACACCAAATTCACATAAAAGTTTTCAATCAGTATCATACAGGAAAGGGAGAAGTGACCTTGTCCAATCTCTGCAAAAAAGCAGAGGAAAGTTAAATCTGTTGCCACCACCTAAAGTTTATGAGACAGTAACTCTAAATTCTATAAATATCCTATCCCCGTCCTGGAGCTACAAAGCACTGCCCATAACTTCTAACCCTGCATAACTTTTGCAGCGAACACTTCTTTCTTCTCACTTATTCAACTATCTTATTATTTGGAGGGGGGGCTCTGGGGATTGAACCCAGAGGCATTCTACCCCTGAGCTACACTACATCCCCAGCCCTATTTTATTTTTATTTTGAAACACGGTCGCACTAGGTTGATGAGAGTCTCACTATTTGCTGAGGCTACCCTCAAACTTGCGATCCTACTGGGATTATAAGTGTGCATCACCATGTAAGTGTGCACAACCAGGCCTGGCTCTAGCTACCTTATTCTTGATCAGACTCTGCGGCCATTTTAATAAACACAAAACCAAAGGGGTTAATGAAAATGGCCTCCAACTCCCCTTTCAATAAGTTTAAGAGACACAATTAACTAGTGATGAAAATGACTGTGTATCATCTTGAAATCAGCCAGCATTATGGCCAACTAGCCCTCCAATGAAGGGAGAGGGAAGATGCGAAGGTTCAAGAACCTTCCTTTCACTTCAGTCTAGGCATACGCGTCTGATTCTACAGGGCCTTCAAAGAAATCCGCACAAAGAATGTGCCTCTTGCAACTTGGTCACATGCAAAAATGAAGCAAGAAGCACATCTGTTTGGAGCTTGCCCCAAATGCCTCTAGTTCTCCTCCAAACTAGGTTCATAACTCCCACCCACAGAGAGAAAGCCAAGCCTGAGGCAGCACCCAGGGACAAGCAAATTAGCATTCCCAAGGTCAACTGCTGACAGGCTTAATTGTTTACAGCAACCAGAATATGCTGGCTGCTCAAGTTAAGAGGCTTAACCTCTGCTGCTTGCCCAATACCATAAGAAACTAATTTACCACACCAGCTACAAAATACAAAAGTACTGTAGATGTGGATTCAAATTAACATATGACATTTCATACAGAAGGAAATATTAACAGGATCCCCAGAAGTACATCATTTTTCATTTTAAGCTAACTAAATAATTTGGGGGAAAACCTAAAATACCAACCACACCAGTGGTGGAGGAATGGCAAGTACAAAAGAAATCAATAGGTGATATCTCATCTGAGCAACTGGTTTGATCTGAAGACTCACCAAAACTGCTAACGAGTTGCAAAACTATGTCTTGCCTTTCTCTAACAGACACAGAAAGGTGAGATAACCCGTGCACCTGCTGTGCACAGCACAGCAGCCATTGCCACACGTGGCTAGTAAGCACAGGAGATGTGGCTAGCCAGGTTCAGATGCACTCTAAGATTCTGACTTTAGCACCACCACCCCAAAAAAGTCAAAACAACTCATGGATTACATGCTGAAAGAGTATTTTAGATATGCTAAATTAAATAAAACATTACTAAAAATTTCTTTTCTTCTTATCTTTTGTAATGAGGGCAGTAAAAAAATTTCAAATTACACGTGTGGCTAACACTTTATTTTTATTGGGCAGTACTGCTATATATAATAATACTCTACATTTATACATAATACAAATATATAATTTCATTTATAAAGTACAGAAAGGAGAGGGAGAAAGACTAGGTCTGGATAGTAAAATAATCTCTAGGATAATTAAATTGGTTTCAACTATGTGTCAACTATGTGAACTGTCAAACTAATAAAAGCTCTTTTCTGTTTACCACAAGACATAAAATTTCATATGTTTCTGCTTCTGCCATGAGTTGCATCTTTGCTTAGCATTAAGCTAGTCTCAATTCTTTCCAATGATCAAAGATATATGACACAGTGCTAATCCAGTGTTTTGTTTTGTTTTGTTTGGGTGGTGCTGGGGATTGAACCCAGGGACATTCTACCTCCGAGCTACACCCTGGCCTTATTTTAATTTTTATTTGGAAAGAGGGTCTCACTAGGTTGCTGAGAGCTACTAAATTGCTGAGGCTGCCTTCCAGACTTTGATCCTCCTGTTTCAGCCTCCCAAGCACTGGGATTACAGGCGTGTACTCCCCTGATGACCCCTCCTCCTCAGGCTCCAATTTTTTTAATCTGATTGTGTAACTCCAATTCAGTTTTTATTTTCTCTCTCTCTACTATTCATTTTCAAACCCTATTAGGTCACTGAAACCAAACATCAAACCTAAGCCTTGACTCCCAAGATTAAAAAAAAAAAAAGCAGAACCAACAGAGATTATCCTCAAGAGTCTAGAAAAACCCAGATGGTATTCAGATACTATACATACTCTGTTTTAAAAAACCAAAGAGTGACTCATTTAGTATTTCAAAAAAGTGACACCCTAATGTGAATGGGCGAGCTTAGCAAACAGGAGAACACAGCAAGCAATTATTTCCACACAGGCCATCATATGGCGAAACCATGCCAACTTTCAGGTTGTTACAGTCAAGGGAAGAGAGAAACCCTGCAGGTGGTGGAAGGGTTGGGAATTTATGGAGTAAGACTCCTAGGTAACAGGAGGGGAGGGGAGGCGCCAGCAGCCAAAGCTTTCTTCTCAGTAGCTCTTAAAAGAGAAGCCACTCGACTTTCTGACTAAGGAAGCCAATAGGAAAGTTAGGCATAGTCCACACTTTTTAACATGCTAAAACTGTCCCTAACACAATTCACCCACTGAGAGAAGGATAAAATGACAAGATATTTATGTGGACAATACATATAAATCTTTTAAAAGTATAAATCTTTTAAATGTAATTAACAAAATCAAAGTCCATCAACTCAGAAGATAAATACTATTTGTACTTAAGAGTCATATGAGATG